>CM065461.1:6204000-6301874 GCA_032872475.1 Leptopilina myrica (nomen nudum)
TCAGAATATATATATTTTTAATTCAAGGATCAATAAAATCACCATTGATATGTATTATAAAACAAAATTCACCACCAAACACAAATAATAACTTATAGATCTCATAGAGTCCAAGGCTCTCCAACTTTGCGTTGAAGTCACCATGACCAGTCACAAACTGAGTTGTATCAAAATCGAAGTCCAGTGTATTCTTTAACCTTAATCTCTCTTTTATTGATGGGAAAAATTCATAAGTGCATCTGCCCTTATTCGAACTATCCCATCGTCTCTGCCAGATAGTTAGCGAGATATTTCTCAGTTTCTTATAAACCTTACTGATCTTCTCGTTATTTTCCGCTTTATAGTTATATCCTTCATAGTCAAAGCTAGTTTGACATCTAACTTTGTATTTAAAGAATAATTCTTTCGCAAATATATCAAGTGGCAGTGACCCGGAGATCACATGCAGCGCTTCATGTGAAACCGTTCTGTAGGCTCGACAGACCTTTATTAGAACACATCTTTGAGCAGACAGGAGGACACTCCGTTGTCTTTGTCTTAGGAGATTTTCATATGCTCCTATGGCATATAACACTATGGGCACAAATACGGCAGTATAAATACACATAACATTTGCAAACCGAAGTCCCCAAGTATTACGTGCAATTGCTCCCATCTGGTGGAAGACAGCTTTTCCCTTGGCACTTGCATTCTTCACATGCTCAATTATAGTCATTCGCGTACCAAAGTGAACTCCTAAATATCTTACGATCTTCGAGTATTTCAATCCCTTACCGTTTAACTTTATTGTAGGTGGTCTAATACCACCTTTTCCAGTGTTTATGAGCGAGCCAGAGGCCACTCCTCCACCTCTCATTTTATGCTGGCTCTTTACTGCGTCTTTAAGCATTACCATCTCAGTTTTACTTGTAGAGAGTACCATACCCTCCTCAACACACCACTCTTGTAGCGTGTCTACACAAACTTGCGCCACTCTTTCTAATTCTCTTCTGCTATCGCCCTCAATAATAGCGACCAAGTCATCCGCATAGGCTACTACCCTTATGCCTTTATCCTTTAGCCTTTTTAATGGGACATCCATTACTAGGTTCCAGAACTCTGGCCCGAGAACCGAGCCCTGCGGACAGCCTTTTGTTAGCATCTTATAAACTCTTTGATAGCTATCCTCGAGAACTACACTTCGTTCACTAAGATAGCTAGACACCAATCTGTGTAAGCGAGCTTCACAATTTCTCTCTCTTAGCTGAGACAGTACTGTTTCCCACTTGACGTTGTCAAATGCACCAGTTATGTCGAAAAAGACACCAAGAGCCATACTTTTCTCTGACTCCTCAACTAGTTTCTGCATTTCTACGATAGCATCAACTGTTGATTTACCTTTTTTAAAGCCAAACTGATTTGAAGACGAGTAGATTGGGTTGTCCAACCACTGAGTAAGAGAATTTTTAATTAATTTCTCAAGTATTTTACTAAGTATAGAGAGAAGGCAAATTGGCCTATAGGATCTTGCACTTGTCGGATCCTTGTCAGGAGACTTGAGCAAGACTCTCAGTACTCCTGTCTTCCAGATCTTCGGGAAGACACCATGTTTTAAACAGCCATTAAATAGAACAGTTAGTACTTCCAGCATCGTTGTATCAACAATGCTCTTGACCATTTCAACCTCAATGAGGTCCATTCCTGGCGCCTTGCCGTTTTTAAATGTCTTAATCACTTTGATTATATCAATAGGAAGCCAAGTGGACTCCCCAGCACTTAGGGAAGCCTCGTACGAAGCCCTTTCCGCCACATAACTCTCGCTGCCAAAGAGCTCATCCAGTAGTGCTTTCGCACTTTCACACCAGGTGTTTGTGTGAACACCTTCACGTGTTATATTGGCTATAGCAGTTCTTGTGCTAAGCTTATTAAGAGCAATCTTGTAGGGTATTCCGAAAGCATTATTGCTCTCCGTACCTTCCACAAAATTTTTCCAGCTTATTGCACGGGTGCTTATTATTGCCTTGGAGTATTTGCGCCTAATAGCCCTATACTCGCTCTTAACAAGAGTCCTGTCTTCCTCGGCCAGGTCAGTACTCTGAGACTTTCTACGGAGTCTATTGACTTCTCTCTTCAAAATAGTCAATTTATTTGTCCACCAGGGAACCGACTTTTGAAAATATTTCTTTCTCTTCATAGAATGTTCTGCCGCTTTCATTATAATGTGGGTCACTCTTTCTGCAAGTATCTCAACTTGCTCTCCACTATCAAGTACAATTTCGCTTAACTTTGACTTCCTTATTTCATCGTCAATAGTTTGCTTGAACTTACTCCATTTCGCATATTTGATATTGAATCGAGGCATACCAATTCTGTCAGCCTGTGGCAAGCTACCAAAGGCATGCACAAGAGCCCTGTGATCCGTAGACTCCACATCATCGATCACTATGGTTTCAATGTTTTTATTAATAAAGTAGGAATCAACCAAAGCCAAATCAGTATTCCTTTTGCCCTTCTTGTAAGTGCAAAGATTCCCAAGTCCACGCACTGCATACAAGTCCCACTGCGAGACAAAGGCTTCAAGATGCTCTCCTCTCGCATCCGCATATTCTGTATTTTTACACCACAGAGGCGATACGGCGTTTGCATCCATACCAATTATAACCTTGCCACTTCCAACCTTTCTCAGCACCGTTTGGAGTAATAACTTGATTGGAGTAGCGACCCAAGCCCACTGCCACATTCTTATACTGATACGGCTCCTGTATCAAAATAATCGGGATACAACGACGGGCTGCAGCATTTAATGCCTCGTCCGTCGCCGTTCTCCCACGTCCTAAGTTTACTTGCATCACAAGTAACTTGTCACTATTATTCGATTCCGTAGTCCGTACGTGCAATTATCCTCTCGAGTGCCAGCTTATATGCCGGACAACTCTTGTCAATGGCTTCATGCTCAGATGGTCTAGCTGCAGCCTTACAATTACAACATACGGGCTTCTTATCCTTACTTGGACAGGTTTTGCCATTATGGCCCTGTTCCGCACAGTACGAACAAGTCATGTCATCACTCTTGCAGAATTTGGAAATGTGCCCAAACCTCAAGCACTTAAAACATCTTGAGATGCCTCTATAGTCCTGCACCTTGCACGATTGCCAACCAATATATATTCTTTCATTGCCTCTGCTACGAAGAATATTTCTTATTCTGGGAGATGACTCTATCACCCAGTTAGAAAGGTCATTATCTTTTTTCCCAGTTCTGAACTTAGGGACAAATCCCCTTTTAAAGTCATCGAGCTCCAGGCCTTCTAGAATGCTCGCATTCTGCTCAAAGACATTATTAATTATGTCTTTTTCGCCAAAATTGCTTGGTATGTCAAATACCAGAAGCCTGGGATTTTGTAGACCAAATTTAGTCGCATTGATCCCTTGCTTCTTCAGCTCTTGACTATCCAATATTTTGTTGGCATCGTCTGCAGAAGCCGTCTCTATGCACAACTTGCCATTTTCCCTTTTCCTAACTGCTTTAATCTTAATTTTTTCCTTTACAGGATCAATAAGTCTCATAACCTCTGCCTTTAATTTCTCAGTAGTATCTTTTTCGATTTTCGTACCCTCAGGAGGTGATACAATCACTACCTGTGTACTACTCTTTATTTTCGAGCTGCTACCAGAAACTGGAGGCACTCTTGTTAGCTGGGTTACTGCAGAATAGGAGAGCGGGTTTTTGGAGCCCGACATTCCTTCAATCTTAGCAGCCAATTTACTTTGCGCATTCATATATCCCTTATTGTACGATTTCAAAGCAAGATTTTCGACAATCAGCCTATTTGCTAGTTTAGCCAACGAATCAAACTGCGTATGCAGGTCGGTGGCAAGCTGCTTGGATATTCTTTTGGCTGCGTCAACATCGACATGCTCGTCAAACTTGTCCTTCAACTTCGTAACTGTAGCGAAGTCAGTTTCTGTGTTCTCAAAGAGATCCATCCAGGCCCTATCCTCCGAAGAGGGAGAGGAGTCCGAATGGGTTCTCTTTCGAGCCTTCCTACTACTTGACTCTTCCTTAGCGGGTGAGTCAGTTACTTCCATTCTTGAGTCTAGGAACTCTACCCGATCTTTTTCCTTTGGCACTTTTAAAACGTTACTATTTTTATTTGTAGTATTCATTTTGTATTTTATGTGTTCAAAATCTAGAATTGAGGTATTAGCGGCACAACATGTTTATCCGAGCCCAAGTCACAGATCCACACCACTACCAGGAGCAAGCTTTATTATGGACCCTATGGCCTCAACATGGTCCCCCCGTTACGACGACAGCAGTCCTAGAACATGCAACCACCCATGTCAATTCTGTCATCGCCGGGATTTTCGCCGTCTGAACCAGGCAGCCAGGACTACGTGGTTAATGCAGCCCCGGGCCTGTTACTATACGGCAGCCTGGCGTGCCAACCAGTTGCCCAAGGGTACCCTTAAGGCCCACAACTCACTCCGGGCGTTAGAGCAGACCAGCTTCCCAGACTCGGCATGCAGCACCACCTGCACCACAGTCCTCTTTACATGCAGGGATGGTCGTGCATGAAGCTTTTTCAGAATTTCCAGATAGGGACATTATCTCGAAAATGCAAAAAAAATGACATGAGAACGTGACCATCATCAGCACGAGAGTTACACCAACGAATCAGAGATCCGTTGGGCTCTCGCACCCTCGTGGTACGTTCCCATGCGCATTGCTTTTTTTAAAAATTGGCATAAAAAAAGGGGTGTTGCAGCAAAGCCACAACACCCCTTAAGCATCAATAAAGCACCTGCAGCTGGGCTTATACGCCCACTACTGCGCATGCTCCAAAAATTTTTACATAAAAAAGGGGTGTTGCGCAATCAAGCCACAACACCCCTCACGCATCCAAGCGCACCTGTCAACGAGCATCATGCGCCCACTTCGCATGCTCCTAAAAATTTTTTTTTATAAAAAAAGGGGTGTTGCGCAATCAAGCCACAACACCCCTCAAACATCTAAAACGCACTAGTCTTAGCGCACTCACCATCCCTACACACTGCTCCTCGCTTCCTCGCACTGAACAAAATGCGAGGCCCCGGGCTTGCAACCGGCATAGCGGAGTTAGTAGATAGGGACAGCGGGAATCTCGTTAATCCATTCATGCGCGTCACTAATTAGATGACGAGGCATTTGGCTATCTTCCGGTAATGCTCTTATAAAATTTTGGCATTACATTCCGTGGCGTGCTATGTGTTGTTGCCCCACCCACGTAAGGAGCATTTTTAAATAATTCAATTCGAATTAATATTCGAATAGTCAATACTTAAAAAAAAAATAAATAGATAAAAAAAATAAAATAAATAAAAAATAAAAAAAATAAAATAAAAATAAATAAAAAAAATTAAAAAAAAAATTAAAATAAAATAAAAATAAAAAAAAATAAAAACAAAAAAAATAAAATAAAATAAAATAAAATAAAAATTAATAAAATAAAATAAATAAATAAATAAAGCCGTAGTCATTTAAATAAAAAGAAATATATATCTCTCTCACATGACCCCGTAACACTCGACCATCAACCGTCTAAAAATTGATGGAACATTTCCATCGAGGTTCTTAATGCAATCAAAGATGTTGTTATACAATCTGCTTTTGCAAATCCACATCCCTCGAGTGTACGGATAGTAAAGTGCGGAAGCGCCCCCCCTGGAGCCAACCACAACCGGTTTGATCTTAGTAACTTTTTGGAAGATGCCAGCAAGGTGATCAGCAACTGATTGGTATTTTTGCTCTTTTTCCCTCTTTGCCTCGAAAAGAGATTGCTCTTTTTCATATCTGACTGTAACATCAATTATGTATATCACCTCCTCCACCACAATTAAATCTGGCTTCAGAGGGGCTTCATTAATCCTAATTTCAGGCTCTTTCATCACCCTGATGGCACCTCCACGATTATTTATCTTTGAGATTATTAGGTCTAGAATCTCATTATGCCGTTTGATTCTATACGGCTTACCAAAGGGACAATACCCAAGAACATGTGCGCATGTCTCTGGTCGCATCCGACACCGCCTGCAAAGTACTGCATCGGCGTTGACTTGTGGCCTTCCTCTGTATAAGACAGCTTTCACACCACATGTATTAGATCTCATTTGCAACGCCGTTATAAATCTAGTTGGTTTTAATAATTTATAATTATATAACCAGCAATTGCAGACGGGGTCGTCTACGAACCAAGGTACACCCTGCCCCTGTGAAACAAGAGCAGCCCAGTGGTGCACCTCATTTGTTTTCATTTTATATTTCACTCGATTTAAGGTTTTGATATCGAATGGGAATTCAACGCCCATGACCCGAGCATACATCCTGATTATCTTTATATTCTCCTCTGTATTCGCAACCTCTCTTGATGTTCTGTCATGCGAATGCGACATCTTATGCCAACTCCTCAACTTGGCAATGCCAACTATTGTTTTTATTCTAGGGAGACCGATGCCTCCATCTCTTTTCCTGGAGTGAAGCAGACCGTCGGTTGTTGAGGCATGCAAATGAAGGATGCTCTTCACCTTCTGCCTAACAGCGCAATCCATCTCTTCCAACAATGCTATGGTGGTCTTCCCAATGATCAAACCGTAGAGAAAATGGGGTATGACATATCTCGTTATGAGAAGTATCTTCTGCATGGGCTTCAGGGATAGACCAGCTGTTCTGTTAAGAGCAGCAATGAGTCCATCCCTTGAGTCACTCCTAGCGATACCTCTCCACGGGCCGATCTTGCCGCCCAGGTATCGCAAAAATTCTGAAGGTTCCACGTAGTTAATCGACGATCCATCAAATGAAATTTGAGGATCGACGACCGACCACGTATCTCTATGAGCATTTACTTGGAAGCAGAAACACTTACTCGCGGAGATACTCATCCCCACTTCGGCTAATTTATTTTTAATTAGCCGAAGCTGTTTGATGGCTTGTTTTTTATCTCTGGCCAGGACAGCAAGATCGTCCGCAAATTCCAAAATCGGCACTTCTCCTGAACCAACAGATATGCCACCACCCACATCCTCCACAGCAGTAATCACCGGGTCCATAACACAATTAAATATTGTCGGAGATAATGGATCACCCTGTTTGACACCTCTATTGAACTTTATAGGTACATTGCCATCTCTAGTTGTTATTTGAGAACAACAACCTCGGTAAGCTTCATCCACATAGTTCGCAAGATACCAAGGCACACCAGTTCTGACAAGGCTTTTCAATAAGGCGCTGTGACTTACTGTATCATAAGCCTTCCTTATGTCTAATATAATAAATATGCCCCCTCTTGATCTTTTTGCTGAGGCTATAGCTTCATGCAAGATGTTGATATTATCTGCACATCCATTTTCGGATGTGAAGCCCTTCTGCCTACAAGACAGTCTAGTAATCCTAGATATTCTATGATCTAAGATACCCATAAATATTCTGGCCACCATGGATGAGATGGTGATGGGACGCCAGTTCGCGACATCATTTAAATCACCTTTCTTTGGTATTAAAGTAGTACGATTAATTTTCCAGCTCTTCGGAAAATAATTAGTCAGGAGGAGTATGTTAAAAAGACGAGCCATGATCTCAGCAATACCTTTTTGAATAAGATTGGGTAGTATTATGCCATCGATGCCAGCTGCTGATTTTTTGTTCGAGCGACGGATCCTCTTGCTGACGACATCCACTGTGATGGGTGGCATGACGTCAAGCATGAGGCCCCGCTCTCCCATATTACAATTGATCTTGCTTTGTGGTCCTTTAGTACCCCAAAGTTCTGTATATAGTTTTCTCACCTCATTGGCAGTTGGTAATAACTGCCTCGGTCTTAATTCAGAGTCATCCCCTGATATAACTATTTCAGCCAGCTTTGCAGGTTTGTTTTTAAACATTTCCTGGCACTTAGCATACACATCCGCTCTTTTCTGTTTGTGCATACTTTTTGCACTGTTCTTATTGCTTTTTGAGACCTGACATCGACTCCCAACACCTCCCACGACATTTTTCTTGATGTTCTTTAATGTAACGTACGGTACTAATATTTTTTCTATATAATTATCTATTTTGTCACGAACTGACGCCGCACCAACATCGGACACCACAGCAGTCGCTACTGATATTAGTTCAGTCTCTATCTTGCAGACTTCTTTTAAGCTAGGATCCACAGTGGGCCCACACACGATTGCCTCTCTCATTTTATGGAACCAAGGTTCCATATCTTCATCATTTGATGATAGATCTTCATCATCGTCTGATCTACCGTCATGGTTTTCCATACTTGGACTCTCATGTTCGGAATCGGACTCAGAGACACCAGTTGTAGAGTCATTATCAATGACGGAACGCTCAGTATCACTGCTATTATCGTTAGTGTTATTATTGAGAAGCAATCGTGCGAAGACTGCAGATCTTCGCTTCGTACTGATTTGACTTGCTGTCTTGTTAGGCAGATGGGCTGCTAGCTTTTTATTAATATCACGAGCGCCTTCATACCTTGGTATCCATTGAATCATTGTAGAGATTTCCTCATCAGTCCACCTAGACAGAGGTGCACCTCCTCTTTGTCTTGGTGCGTTTAATAATTCGATTCTTTTCTTATTTCTAACTTCAGGATGCTTGGTCAGCTCATGGGCGCTAAGACCCCGCTGGGTAGCAAAAGAGGCCGTACAAACCTCGCACACATGCTCAAGGGCAATGACACCCTCAGCACCCTTACAATGTGGTTTATGAACTCTCACCGCATGGTGAGAACGAAATTCTCTCAAACAGGAGAGGCACGTCCACACTTCGCCATCCACCTTATGGCTTCGAGAGATGTGACTACAAAATGACTTGATGTCTATAAAGGATGTTAATACGTCATTAATCAGACAGATTGGACAGTCGAATGCCACAGGAGCCGGGATGAAGATCGTTAAAATCTTTTTATTTTCCTTATATTCTGGTCCCCTACCATTATTCAGTAAGAGAGTCATAGTTACTCCCGCCGTTTATCCGCGCTTGCTTGAATTTCTTCACGTTGACATTCAGAGCACTGGGCAGAAATCACATTGCGTCAACACCCGCGAGGGCCATCGCAATGCTTTGTTTTAATTAGACAGTCGGATTCCCCTTGTCCGTGCCAGTTCTGAGCTGAGCGTTGAATGGCGGCCGAAGAGGACGACCACGACGGCAGAACCATCACGGAAGCCTCGCAGCAAGGAAGATCCGCGGGAGGCCAAGGCACGGGACCGAGCTCGGATCCCGACTCCCGAAAGAGTCATTCACCTCGCCCAGGCCCGGCACGTCAGCCAGACCCGCTTCCCGACCAAGCCCGACACGCCCCGCTCCTCTGAGCCAATCCTTATTCCGAAGTTACGGATCCAGTTTGCCGACTTCCCTTACCTACATTAGTCTATCGACTAGAGGCTCTTTACCTTGGAGACCTGCTGCGGATTTGGGTCCGAGCCGGCGCGACACCGTCCACGTGGCCCTCTCCTGGACTTTCAAGGTCCGAGGGGAAGATCCGGACACCGCCGCAACTGCGGTGCTCTTCGCGTTCCAAAACCTATCTCCCTGCTAGAGGTTTCCAGGGAACTCGAACGCTTATACAGAAAAGAAAACTCTTCCCGGATCTCCCGACGGCGTCTCCAGGTCATTTTGGGTTACCCCGACGAACACTCTTGCGAGAGCCCGAATTGTAGGCGGTTCCGCTGCCGGGTTCCGGAATAGGAACCGGATTCCCTTTCGCCCGACGGGTGTGTATCAAATTAAATTAAATTTAATATTTATGAATATACACCGTCATTGACATAGGATTTCTCCTAGGGCTTAGGATCGACTGACTCGTGTGCAACGGCTGTTCACACGAAACCCTTCTCCACGTCAGTCCTCCAGGGCCTCGCTGGAGTATTTGCTACTACCACGAAGATCTGCACCGACGGCGGCTCCAGGCAGGCTCACGCCCAGACCCTTCTGCGCACACCGCCGCGACCCTCCTACTCGTCAGGGCTTCATATCAAAAGTAAACTTTTGATTCTCTTGCCGCTGACGGCAGAGTATAGGCCTCGACATGATGTGTTACTGTTACGCCAAATAAACCGGCAGAGCCGAAGGTAACGCCAAGATATTTATATTTTTCAACTCTTCTGATTCTTCTATTATTAATTTTTATTATAGGAGGTGCTTTCTTGTTAAGAAAACCCTTCACCATTAGCTGGACACACTTGCTAGGAGCAAGGGCCAGTTTATTTTCTGTGCACCAATCAGTTATCGAGTTAATTGCCATTTGTCCTCTTGTCTCTAATTCCTTTCTAGAGTTGCCTTCTATCAGAATCACTTCGTCGTCAGCATAAGCGACGGCTTGGCTAAGCCGACCGGTAGGACGTCTCACGAGCATGTCAGTTAAACACCGCGAGCGGCGAACCGACAGCGTGCGACACAGATTCAACTACGAGCTTTTTAACCGCAACAACTTTAATATACGCTATTGGAGCTGGAATTACCGCGGCTGCTGGCACCAGACTTGCCCTCCAATTGATCCTCGTTAAAGGATTTAAAGTGTACTCATTCCGATTACGGGACCTCGGATGAGTCCCGTATCGTTATTTTTCGTCACTACCTCCCCGTGCCGGGAGTGGGTAATTTGCGCGCCTGCTGCCTTCCTTGGATGTGGTAGCCGTTTCTCAGGCTCCCTCTCCGGAATCGAACCCTGATTCCCCGTTACCCGTTACAACCATGGTAGGCGCAGAACCTACCATCGACAGTTGATAAGGCAGACATTTGAAAGATGCGTCGCCGGTACGAGACCGTGCGATCAGTACAAAGTTATTCAGAGTCACCAAAGTAAACGGTGGACGAGCAAAGCCCGCCACCGATTGGTTTTGATCTAATAAAAGCGTTCCTTCCATTACTTACAAACAAACAAACAAATAAGTAAATAAACAACAAAATAAATAAAAATAAATAGGGGGGCGTTTCGCTCGAGCCATCACTGCCGCGCAAGAGTTCAAAAGTTTAAACAGCCGAAGGCAACAGAAGCGTCACAGGTGGAGCAGGACGCCATTTCGCCAGTGTTTTAGCTATTTGCTATGACCCAAGCTCTCTCTTTAAACGCACGCTCCGCAAACTCACACAAGCATTCATAATATCTTTTCTCATTCAATACATTACTCACATTCCATTGACCGGGTCCACCAGTTACATTCATTCCCTCCAAATCCCTAAATCTTTCATAAATATCACAATCACACAGCACATGCACCCAATTCTCATTCGCATAGCCACACGGACAGGACGGGGAGGCCGCCAGATTCCTTGAATGAAGGAAGGCATTAAGGCTCCCATGTCCTGTCAGCAAGTAGCACGTCTTTAGACCCGGATCAAACGTTTTGCATTTACCCGCAAACCTAACATCCTTTATCCATTCATACGTCACTCTACCTTTTTCACTTGCATTCCATCTTTCTTGCCATATATCATTCGCCTTTTCATTTATTAATTTCTTTCTATCAATAACATTCATTGCATCATTCATTTCATCATCAGCCACAAAGTCAATTACAGTCATTCCAATATTCTTTCGCACTTTAAACCAATTCGCTCTTCTTTTACACTCGAGGTCCCACGGAAGCGACCCATAGATAACTTGCATCGCCACCGTTGAGACCGTTCGACACACTCTAGTACAGGCATACAGACACACACGTTGACATCTATTCAGTTCATCACATACACCCTTTAGTTTTAAAAGTTCATACCACACAATCGCGCCATACATAACCGCAGGTATCATCATTGCATTCATAACCGTTTTCATCACACACCTTTTAAGTTCCCAATCTTTCCTCAACACTCTACGCAACATACCAATCACATTATTAACTTTTTGTCTCATTCGATCCACATGCTCTCTATACTTCATATCAACACTCATCAATACACCCAAATATTCAAAACTCTCGACAAATTTTAACATTCTAATATCATTCTCATTCACTTCAACATACACTCTTCTATTTAACATTTGTAAGCTGCCCTTGAGAACCATACACACTGTTTTATTATCATTGACATCCACACCAATTTTCCTTCCCCATTCATACACCGGTTCCATTATAACACTTATTCTTCCTTCCACAGCATTCCTCGTAGCACCCTCAGCAATCAATACCAAATCATCCGCAAACGCAATCACTTTCACACCCATAGCATTTAATACATTCAACAATTCATTCATGCCTAGGTTCCACACAGGGGGTCCAGAAACAGATCCCTGCGGGCAACCTCTTTCCGCCACTCTCACAACCTCATCCATACCATTTGTCATTCCTGCCGTTCGCTCGCTAAAATAGCTCTTCCACATTCGCAAATCCACATTCTCACATCCAGCTTCATTCTTCAATTTCTCAAGTACAACATTCCACAACACATGACTAAACGCACCTTTAAAATGAACAAACACACCAATAACATGCTTTTGCTCGCTTTCACTCACAATTTCTTTTAATTTTAACCAGGCATCCTCAGTACTCTTGCCTTGCCGAAATCCATACTGACATTCATTCCATTTCCCATCCATACATCTCAACAATCTCGCAACCATCATTCGCTCCAAGATCTTATCCATCCCGCTCAACAGACTAATAGGTCTGTACGAGTCCGGGTCAGATCTTGGCTTGTTTCCACTCTTCAGCAAGGCAACCACTCTAGCTCTCTTCTATTCTTTCGGAAACACACCCTCACTCACACAACTGTCATATAGACCTTTCATACATACAGGAACAGCGTTAAAGACATGTCTCAACATTACATTGCTGAGACCATCGTAACCGGGAGACTTTCCCAGTTTCGTCTTCTTCACTGCCCTCTCAAGCTCATCCATACTATATTCATACACACCATTTTCCACTACAATTTCTTCATTCATTTCATTATTTCTTTCCGCTGTTGGAAAGAAATCATTCATCAACACATTCGCACTTTCAGTCCATGTTCTCGCATGTGTACCATCTTTCATCATTCCAGCCAGACCATTTCTTTCAAGTTTACCCATACACAACTTGTATACATGGTTACACGGATTTCGGGAACCTTCCTTTCTCACATATTCACGCCAATCATTCTCCTTTGCATCCTTCATCATTCGTTTATATTCTCTCGCACAAGTTTTCCATTCATTCCATTTCACTTTATTCACATCACCCGTTCTTCTTCTTTCATTCTGGTATCTTTTTCTCTTACTATTCACATTCTTTCTCTTGCGCTCTAAACTCTCATTCCACCACAACACACGATTGTTCTTTCGTTTCCCTACTTTTTTCATACATTCATCATTCGCTTTTTCCATCCATTCATACATCTTTTTCATTTTATCCTCCGCTCCAAGCTCCAGATATCTATTGTATCCAAAGTCCGAGGCGGAGGATTCAATCAACATTTCATACCTATTCCAGTCACACTTTTTGTCATTCCATTTTTTCAGTTCAATCATTTGAGTCACAGCTTCATTCTCATTCACTTTCATTTTCATTCTTATCACATTGTGATCACTCAAGCCAACATCATTCAACACATCCCATTCAAACAAGCAGTCATCACCCTTGTAGAGAGATACATCTATGTCGCTTTGGTTATTCGGCCCACTAAATGAATAGACGGGCGATGGCACATTCAACACAGAAACATCTCTCCACAAGATCCAATCAGCCAACCTTTCACCCCTATTTAATGTTCGCCAACTCCGACCCAAGGCCTTACTGTACCAAAGGTCAGAGGAGGCGTTCGCATCCATACCAATCAACACACGCTTACCATTTGCCATACGCAATACACTACTCAAGTATTCAACACATTTATCCATTTCTCCATTTAGTTTGCAATATAGAGATATGACATACATTTCTCCAATTGCACCTTTTATCCATACACACACCATCATCGAAATTGACCTCATTCATTATCATACATTCATAATCCACATCATACATAGCCATACATGCTTTCCCAGATTTACTCATAAACACACGAGATCCCGCAGTTAATCCACACACTCTGCCGGCATTCACGTACGGCTCCTGCAGAATGCACATTTGGACTCGTTCCTCAGTGGCATATCTGCTCAAGTCCGTCATGACCCCACAAGAGCCGTTACAATTCAACTGCAGGATCTCCATACACACAATATTCATTAGAACATTCTCAGCCATTATTAATCCTTGCACGCATCAAATTTATTCTCCATACATACTCTGGACACTCGACTGAAGTGGGCCTATGCCCACTAGATGGCAGTCCTCTGGCTCTGCAGTTGGAACAGTCGATTGGGGATTTGCAGTTCGCCCCAATGTGTCCAGATTTACCACACTTGTTACATTTATGCTCAATCTTACATTCACTCACTCTATGACCAAATCCAAAGCATCCAAAACATCTAGGCACTCTTTCCCACACTCTCACTTTATATGACATCCAACCAACATACACACGTCTATCATTCACAAGCTTTTCCTGACATTTCAAGGGCAGCTCAACCACAACATTCCCAACATCACTTTTACTCATTCGAAACACAATCTTACTACGTTTCTCAAATTCTTCAAAACCAATCAAACCATTCAAACTTTTATTATACACATTCGTCATCAGCTCACGTTCACTCATACTGCTGGGGACGTCATAGATCACCACCCGAGGATCAATAGTCCTCGGTTTGGCAACAGACAGTCCAGCCTCCTTAAAGTTGGAGCATGAGGTAAGGATACCTCTGTCCCTGTCTGTTGCCGTCTCAATGACGACCCCGCCTCTCGCAGGCTTCACCTGCTTCACGCACACGTCAATCTCACTCACAATCGCTTCATTTATTCGCTTTCGAATTTCTTTCGCACTCAAATCTTCATTCATTCCTTTGACAACCACAGCAAAACTCTTTTTCTCGTTGCTTCTCATACTCCTCTCATTTACATTCGCACCAGTCTTTACATTCTCACACACTTCATTCACACCTTCGACACTTTTATTCATCTTCTCTGAAACGTCACACAGCACATTCACACTTTCTGAAATTTTCAATACACATTCATTCATTCTATCTCTTTCTTCAAGTCTTCCACGCAACATCGCATTCTCTAACTCTAATTTTTTAATACACTCATCCAACTTACTTACACCATTCAAGACATCATCGGCAACATCCGCACAACCACTATCACCCAACACAAGATCACGCACATCATTTACAATCTCACTAGCATTCTTCATAACATTTAGCACATCCACACTTGTCTCGACTTCCATGGCCTCCTCCCCCTTACCTTGCTCATTCGCTGACTTCTCCTTGCGACTTCTCTCCTTCTCTATCTTTCTCTTTTTGTCTCTCTTTTTCTCGTCAGTATCGTCACTGACCTGACGCTTGTAGTAAGCTTCGCGACCACCGGGCGATGCTTCAGGGACATGTTGCTTCTTACTGTCTTTGCCCCTCAATGGGGCAAAGGCTGCCTACTCTTGCCTCTCCTGACCCCTTTTGATGGCATTGTCACCCTTTCAAAGTACGTGCGGGACGCCACGGACGTTGAATCTCAAGCGAAACGCTTCACCTCTGAAAGGTTTAAAGTTTTTAATTAGTAGAATAATGACCCTATCTAGCTTTAAGTCCTCTGATGCACAAGTATACCATCATGTTGATGGGCCCTGCATCGTACAGTTCTTATCCGACAATAGACTGTTGAGTTCTTAATTTAAAAATTTCTATTTACCCTACTAACTGCCTCTTGAGCTTGAGGACTTGTTTTGCGAAGGACCCGAAGGGCCCTGCATCGTACAGTTCTTATCCGACAATAGACTGTTGAGTTCTTAATTTAAAAATTTCTATTTACCCTACTAACTGCCTCTTGAGCTAGAGGACTTGTTTTGCGAAGGACCCGAAGGCTTTGAAGGCTGTCTGCTTGACCACTTGACCAGCAAGTTCAGGCCATCTTGCTTCGGAAGCTTCTAATTGGGATCTGAGTACCGCTCTGAGGGAATTGTATTTAGGGCAATGTGCAACGACATGTTCGACTGTTTCAACTCCTCCACAACTACAAAATTCACTATCGGCGAGGGTACGTGAATAGAGCCAAGAAGCAAAGTCCCCGTGCCCTGTCATGAATTGTGTTGTGTAATATCCAGGAGAAAGAGAATTATTTAAGAATCTTATTTTAACAGAGGGGAAAAATAATTTAGTGAGCCTTCCGTGCTCCGCGTTATTCCATTGGCCTTGCCTAAGTCTCAAAGTTTCGATTCGAATTTTATTCTTAATCACGCCCGTGACTTTAGTATTTTCGAGAAATTCGAAATTTCCGAACTGAGTATTTAAACCGTTTCTAAGTTTTGAAATCGCGACTCTTTCTTTGATTGCCAAGCAACAACGGTCTCGGTTGTAATACTCGTATCGCGAACGCCCAAGTTAACAAACCAAAATTGGCGGTAGCAGCATTGAATACTGAAACTTCCATCCTTTCTGTTGGACATCTCAATACAGAACATTGCGTCTGTGTTGAGGTGAACAACGATTTTTATGCTGTTTCTTGTTATTTCCAATATGAAGACGAAGTCGAGGCGCACTTGCGCCAGCTCGACTACGTCCTTCATGAACTTAGAGGGAAGAAAATCATTATCTGTTTAGACGCGAATTCAAAGAACCCGCTTTGGGGCAGAAATACCCTCGATAATAAAGGCGAAGTTGTTGAAGAATTCATCCTTCAACACGATCTTCGAATCCTTAATGATAGACACCAAGAGCCCACCTTTTCTAGTCTTAATGGATCTTCATATATTGATTTGACACTTGTCACCTCAAATATGCTTCCGTTCGTTAAGAGCTGGAAAGTACTTAAAAATATCACATCGAGTGACCATAAAGTCATCGAAATTAAATTATACGAAAATAAAACAGATAATCTTAGTGGCGGCAGTCAGTATGGAGGCTTCTTAGGTCGCTTCTTGGTTGAGAAGGCGGACCATGAAAAATTCTCTGAATGCTTAGCTAAAACTCTAGAATCTCCTCCTTTCCAAAAATCGATTGATAGCGCCGAAGATGCCGAACATCTCGCTAAAGAACTTAATGAAGCTCTTATAAAGTCATGCGAATCTTCAATGCCGAAGAAACGATGGCGACTTAAGAGAAATCCCTGGTGGAATAAAAACTTAACTATTTTAAAACGCGAAATAGTATTAACTCGTAACTCGTACCGTAAATCGAAACTTAATTTTTATCGCTCTGAAGAACCCTCACAGGAACTTGAAACGGATTTCTTAGTAAAGCAGTTTCAATACCGCGAGGGTCTTGGTGCGTATCGGACAGCTATTCGTAAAGCTAAAAGAGAGAGCTGGGAATTATTTGTTACTGAAGTGGGCAACTCAAATCCATTCGGCTTTGTCTACAAACATCAAGTAGCAAAGCTAAGGATTGAGGAAGTCCCATGTTCGCTTAAAACTAATGACGATCATACTTTAAATTCAGAGGATACTGCAAAGTACCTCATGAAAATTCTTATCCCCGATGCTCCGCCTAACTCTGCTGTTGGAGAGGAAGAACAGTATGTCTTAACTGAAGAGAATGAACCAGAGTTCACTCTTCAGGAAGTGAATAAAGCTGTTAAATCCTTCAAAAATGGTAAAGCTCCAGGACCAGATAATATTGAAGTAGAAGTTGTCAAAATGGCAATTCCGTTTATAGGAGAAACAATTGTTAAACTCTTGAACGGCTGCTTGAAATTCGGTGTCTTCCCTAAAGTTTGGAAATCAGGTACCCTCAGAGCTCTTCTCAAATCGCGCGATAAAGATCGAACTAATGTAAGGTCGTATAGACCTCTATGTCTCTTACCGGTCCTCGGAAAACTTTTTGAGAGAGAGAGATCACGCTTTCATGGTTCAAACACAGTGAAAATAAGAAAACTACTCGAGGCTGCCCGCAAGGATCAGTCCTCGGGCCTAGTTGCTGGAACATTGTTTTTGACGAACTCCTATGCGAACTCGAAGAATTACTTGGCGATAATTTTGTTGTATACGCGGACGACCTCACTGTATTGATCGAAGGAGACACACGGGAAATAATTAAAACTAAAAGTAAAATCGTCGTTGAAAAAATCGCAAATTGGTGCGAATACGCGGGTCTCCAAATCTCCGAAAGTAAAACGGTTATGACTTATGTCAAATATGAATCGCGTAAACCTAAAGCGCAAAAAGATCTCGCGGTCGTACGGAAAGATCGGAAGAGCAAAACGAGAAATAAGAAATTTTCGAACAAGAAGTTTGGTCCGTACAGCTCGTGTACGGACAGACATCCAATTGTAAAACTTAACGATAAAAATATTAAGTATGCCTTCAGCACGAAATTACTTGGTGTATATTTTGGAGAAAAACTAAGTATCGCGGATCATATTACAAATTTATCTATTGACCTTAAAAATAAATTTCACTGTCTTGTGAAATTGGCAGAAGCCAGCTGGGGTCTTGGAGGAAGGACACTCAGGACGATCTATCAGGCGGTTTTCGTTCCCAAAGCGTCTTACGCTGCGAGAGCATGGATCGACTTGGCAGAGAAGAATGATAAACTACTCCAGAAACTAGAATCAGCAAATCTCAACATCAATGCAACATTATTAAAGGTATATTTTGGCACTCACTAAGCTGACATAGCAAATCCCTATATCGTTTATTAAAATGCCTCACGACATTTGCACGTTCAAAATTTCTGATAATTACAGCAAAGCTGCAACTCGTGGCACCATCAGGGAAATTAGCTTTAATATACTTTTGTATATATGTTAAATAATATTCACCCACCACTTTAGGCCAATTCAATACAACCTTTAGAGCAGTAGCATGAAGTAAATCATCTACCTATGGTATGTATACTAGCATAGGGTAGAGGAACCGGCGGATATTCATTCAAAAACCACGGAACAGCATTAATAAGCACAAAGGCGTACTTGTTATTTCACAAGAAACGACTCATAATGGCAATACTGCTCCTTTAAAAGGTTACCGGTATCTGTCCCAGGTACATCTAAATAGCATAAAGCTTTAGGCTCGTTCAATATTGGGTTATTTAACCCAAGGCCCATGCAGGTCCTTCTATGCGTTCAAAAGTTGAGCTATTTAGCCCGAAGCCCGCAAGGGTCCTCTTTTTGCGTTCAAAAATTTTTGGGGTACGAGCCCAGGAGTAGAAACCCTATTACGTAAATATATATATATGCCTTACTCTTTTAATTCACTTGCCCCTTAGTGATTATTATTTAAAAATTTTTACAGCAATTTGGGGCGCCACAGCGAACTGTGACACCCCAAGATTATTGCATTATATGAATATTATAGCTTATGATATTTATAAGATTCACTTGCCCCTTAGTGATCTTCAAAAAAAAAAATTTTTACAGAAATTTGGGGCACCAACAGCTAGAAGCCGTGGGCGCCCCAATATAACTATAATTATATGATATTCTTCATTGAAGAATTCACATTATTTTGCATGCTCAGTTCCCATTTGCAAAAGTCTTTAAAGCAAAAAGGGGCATCACAGCAGCTGTGACGCCCCTTAGGCAATATATTATATTTTATTTGTATATTTGCTCTTGTTCGCGTCTGCATAAAGCAGATACATTCACGAAGAATGCTTTCCATTATCCACAACCTATGGACGCGCTCTGTGGCATGAGCTGCCCCTGGTCTACAGGCTCACTTAACCGGACGTTTCAAGAGCAAGCTCCTTATGTCCAGTAAGATCACCATTGCAAGTAGGGCTACCACGTTCAAAAGGTCGGCAGCCCCCGCATAGTAGCCAGACAGAGAGTAGATAGGGACATCGCCTCGTTTGTTTAACGTGATGGATCTCCCTATACAGGTATACCAACATGAGTCGCCTACGACTATAGCAGGGTCAACTGTTCCGCATGACCAGACGGCGACGGAACGACTTTCTTGTTTCCGTCTACCAAATTCCTAGGGCGTTCGGTGTTCAAAGACTTACTAACCCGGGGCCCCTTGGTCAGAGGCGGGTTCTTTCTAATCCCTTGATACTCTGCCAGTTACCCGCCCGAGTTGATAAAGCAACTCACCACGTCAAGGTCTCCGAAGAGCCTCTGCCTCAGCATGCGAGGCATCAACCACTGTCAAGAGGGGAATGGAAAAACGCTTCTGAAAGCGTTGAATTTCTTACGTTAAGAAAGACAACGCACAGAATGCAAGAAGACGGGTGCCAACGAATTGGAGAAGCAGTTAGTTGTAGTCGTACTGGACTCGAGAACCCCGAAAAGTTAACAAGGCCAGGCCTCGTACACTACCAGCGGGGACTACGCGGAGGTTCTGCTTCCAGACCGGAGTCTCACCCAGGAAAGGGGACATGGGAAGGAAGAAAGGAGAGGAAGGGGGTAGGTAGTTGGGAAGCTTCTTTAGTCGTCTCTTACGACACGCGATCGCCTACGGATTTACTATTCTCCTGTCGGTAAAACACGGCCCCGAAATTGGTGGTTCCCATTCAAATCGACGTCACCAAAAACGGGCGTACTGACTAAGGTATCCCGGGTAGGTCACACCCGCAGGACCGAAGTCCCCCTGTCGGATAGCCCTCAATCGTTCGACTTGCCGCAGGCCTTACGGCGCCGCCAGCTGGAGCTCCGGGACTCGCCAGCCCCCGTAGAGACTGATCTCCCTCCTGGAGGACTAGAGGATGCACCGGGCTTGTCACGCCCGTAGAGCTAAAGTCGTTCACTCTCCTCTGATGCAACCGTATTTAACCCCAGGACCGACACGGCGCCGTCCATCATCATCGTAAGCCACTACTCTGCGAGAAAGCCTGGGACGAACCGAGTACTAACCGCAAGCAGTGGCAACACTCCGAGCCTCATTTAGTCGCCTTTTACGACATGCAGCCGATCGCAGGGGGCCTATTCTGCGCCCGGGACCCCCACGGGAGAGTAGATAGGGACAGCGGGAATTTGTATAATCCATAAAATGGAGTTATAAGAACCGTCTGGCTCCGAACGGAGCATAGATTCCTCCCTTTCGGGACAAAATAACACTTTATCCACAATTAAGCAAAAACACAAGTCCAAAGGCCGCGCAAAGGAAAAACGTCTCTGATTTCCTTACTTGCTTCAGAATTTCTTCTTCTTGCATGCAAGGACTCAAGATGACAGAAGACCGGTGCCCTTTTACGGGAAGATTCTCTGCTACACTCGTCCTGAGGGAATCATGTTAATCAAAGGAGATTCCCATGATCCTCCCAGTCCTCATGCATTGCCCAGCGGGACGCCACGGACGTTGAATCTCAAGCGAAACGCTTCACCTCTGAAAGGTTTAAAGTTTTTAATTAGTAGAATAATGACCCTATCTAGCTTTAAGTCCTCTGATGCACAAGTATACCATCATGTTGATGGGCCCTGCATCGTACAGTTCTTATCCGACAATAGACTGTTGAGTTCTTAATTTAAAAATTTCTATTTACCCTACTAACTGCCTCTTGAGCTTGAGGACTTGTTTTGCGAAGGACCCGAAGGCTTTGAAAGCTGTCTGCTTGACCAATTGACCAGCAAGTTCAGGCCATCTTGCTTCGGGAGCTTCTAATTGGGATCTGAGTGCCGCTCTGAGGGAATTGTATTTAGGGCAATGTGCAACATGTTCGACTGTTTCAACTCCTCCACAACTACAAAATTCACTATCGGAGAGGGTACGTAAACAGAGCCAAGAAGCAAAGTCCCCGTGCCCTGTCTTGAATTGTGTTGTGTAATATCCAGGAGAAAGAGAATTATTTAAGAATCTTATTTTAACAGAGGGGAAAAATAATTTAGTGAGCCTTCCGTGCTCCGCGTTATTCCATTGACCTTGCCAAAGTCTCAAAGTTTCGATTCGAATTTTATTCTTAATCGCGCCCGTGACTTTAGTATTTTCGAGAAATTCGAAATTTCCGAACTGAGTATTTAAACCGTTTCTAAGTTTTGAAATCGCAACTCTTTCTTTAATTAATTAATTTTTATTAATTAATACTTAGTTTTTCTCCAAAATATACACCAAGTAATTTCGTGCCGAAGGCATACTTAATATTTTTATCGTTAAGTTTTACAATTGGATGTGTCTGTACACGAGCTGTACGGACCAAACTTCTTGTTCGAAAATTTCTTACTTCTCGTTTTGCTCTTCTGATCTTTCCGTACGACCGCGAGATCTTTTTGCGCTTTAGGTTTACGCGATTCATATTTGACATAAGTCATAACCGTTTTACTTTCGGAGATTTGGAGACCCGCGTATTCGCACCAATTTGCGATTTTTTCAACGACGATTTTACTTTTAGCTTCAATTATTTCCCGTGTGTCTCCTTCGATCAATACAGTGAGGTCGTCCGCGTATACAACAAAATTATCGCCAAGTAATTCTTCGAATTCGCACAGAAGTTCGTCAAAAACAATGTTCCAGCAACTATGCCCGAGGACTGATCCTTGCGGGCAGCCTCGAGTAGTTTTCTTATTTTCACTGTGTTTGAACCATGAAAGCGTGATCTCTTTGTCTTTAAAGTAATTTTTCAATACTTCATAGACGTTCTGAGGACACGCTCTCTTTCTGAGTCCTTTTAAAATCATTGGCCAGAGAATATTACCAAATGCGCCAGTTATATCAAAGAAGATTGCTAATACGTAGCGTTTAGGACTTGTCGCTACAAGCCTTCGAAATTCAACTAGCGCATGTTCAGTTGATAATTTATTTAAGAAACCAAATTGTCTGTTCGATAAGTTAGCGAGTTTTAGTACAGTACGCTTCATGCGTTTAAGAAGGAGTTTTTCAAAAAGTTTTCCGAGGACCGGTAAGAGACATAGAGGTCTGTACGACGTTACATTATTTCGATCTTTATCGCGCGATTTGAGAAGAGCTCTGAGGGTACCTAATTTCCAAGCTTTAGGGAAGACACCGAATTTCAAGCAGTTGTTCAAGAGTTTAACAATTGTTTCTCCTATAAACGGAATTGCCATTTTAACAACTTCTACTTCAATATTATCTGGTCCGGGAGCTTTACCATTTTTGAAGGATTTAACAGCTTTATTCACTTCCTGAAGAGTGAACTCTGGTTCATTCTCTTCAGTTGAGACATACTGTTCTTCCTCTCCAACAGCAGAGTTAGGCGGAGCATCGGGGATAAGAATTTTCATGAGGTACTTTACAGTATCCTCTGAATTTAAAGTATGACCGTCATTAGTTTTAAGCGAACATGGGACTTTCTCAATCCTTAGCTTTTCTACTTGATGTTTGTAGACAAAGCTGAATGGATTTGAGTTGCCCACTTTAGTAACAAATAATTCCCAGCTCTCTCTTTTAGCTTTACGAATAGCTTTCCGATACGCACTAAGACCCTCGCGGTATTGAAACTGCTTTACTAAGAAATCCGTTTCAAGTTCCTGTGAGGGTTCTTCAGAGCGATAAAAATTAAATTTCGATTTACGGTACGAGTTACGAGTTAATACGATTTCGCGTTTCAGAATAGTTAAATTTTTATTCCACCAGGGATTTCTCTTAAGTCGCCATCGTTTCTTTGGCATTGAAGATTCGCATGACTTTATAAGAGCTTCATTAAGTTCTTTAGCGAGATGTTCGGCATCTTCGGCGCTATCAATCGATTTTTGGAAAGGAGTTCCTCACTTCTGGAGTTTCTTCCGCAACCCAGTTCGTGTGGTTCTCGTCTCTTTTTCCCATCCTGAACTTTAGTTTAAAATTCTCCTTAAACTCGGCTACGTTCAGGGTGGATCTCAAGTTGTCATTCTGTTCCAGAACGGCAGCGACAACTTGATCCTCGTCGCCGCTCCTGCCTTCTTCACTTCGTATCCCGCAAATTTTAACCGATCGTTCAAAAGGATTTTGTCGAGGTCCTGGTCAGAGACCACTTCACGGCAATTCCTCCCTCACGCATCATTCTTACCCCTCGGACTTTGAGCTTTTCCTCTGCTGGATTGACCAACGAGAGTACTCGCTTCTTAGTCTCTTCACTTGTCTCGTCCTTTCGACTTTCAGGTGCTTTTATTATAGCCACCTTGACGAGCTGTGGCGCCTTCTTGGCAGGACCACTCAAGTTCGTAACTGGTTTGGGTTTCACCTGTTTAGGGCTACTAACCGCACCAGCGTACGTTTTGAAGGCCCTTGAAGGACTGTTTTCACATAAGAGCTTTGTGACAATGTTTGAAAGTGTTTCAACTTCCTCCATTATCTCGCTACTCAAGTCTTTCGATACCTCTGGAGACTTTTTCAACAGATCGAAATCATTTCAACATCGCAGACTTCGCGCGCAGTCTGAGATTCTGCTCCTTTCTCTCATCTCTCAATTTAGCTTCTTGGTCCTTAGCCTTTTCAGCTTCGGACTCAGCTTCGTTCAACTTTTCCTCCAGAGGTTTTGTGACAACAGTTTTTTCCGAGCCACTCACCCTCGACAGCTTTCTAAGTTGCCTTTTCTTCTTCAAGTCAGCGGTTTGCCCTTTGGCTGCTGCCTCCGAGGCGGTTGAGTCATAGGACTCATCATTCGACTTTGCTGCTGAAGAAGTACTTAGCTTTCTTTTCTCCGCGCGACTTGAAGCCGCGCTCATTTCAACATCGTTTGGGTCTAGGAACCCGGGAGCGTTTGGTGACATTTTAGGACCTGTTTCCTTTGTTTTTGTCATTATGGCATGAGATTCAATTTTTTGAGGGATGAGCCAACTTCACCCACCAGTTTCCGATAGATTAAACTCAGAGTCAAGTCTTGTCAACCATCTTTGCCTGTTCAGGTTGTGAGTACTTAAGGTAGCCGGCGACGCTCGGATGATCCCCCGATTCAGCGCAGCAGGGCCTAGTACGCTCGCCAAACGTCACTACTGCAACCGTCGGATTTTCGATGCATGGTCAGGCAGCCAGGTCGTTGTTGGCTAGACTGACCCGGGCCTGTGTACTATACACCAGCCGGGGATGTCATACCCCGTTTCTTATCTGTCCCCTAAATCCGAGACGCAAAAGCACTCTACCATTCCAGGTTCCAGGTTTGACTTAACAGGGCTCTCTGTGAGCCTATCCATCTTCAACTGATAGATTGAAGGTAACCCTTAAAGGCACTCCCTCAACACCAGCGACCATTAACCATTATCACTCGGCTTCTTCACATTGACACCTTCCGACTTTTGGGACGCCCGCCGGGCGACACGGCTCTGTCAGCTCAGGTACCCCGGGATCGCTAGTTCCCGTAGAGAGTCACCTCTCTCCCTGGGGGAAGTAGATAGGGACAGCGGTATCAGCGGTATATTTTGCTTTATACTTTAATATTTTTTAAGTTATTCAAGTTATTCCGTCGTTCCTACCTTTCGGCCTACCAACGGGTTTCCTCTCATAACTTTTATGATCTTTTTATTTGGATCTCGTTAAACTTTGATGTGCGGCTTAATTGTTTTGGGTCACTTAGGGTATTCACATTCCCTCAAACAGTTACCACGTTCAATATTCACCTACTACATCATCTTTAAAGCATTGTTTATTTGTCCCATATAGTCCTCGTTTAACATTTCAATCGGACTTTCTAGCCACCATCATACCAAGTGATTCGCCCACGTCTCAGAAAAATTAGCTTAGCAGAGTTCTCATTCAAGATTTACAGGATTTAGTTTACCCATAGGATGATCCAGGGAAAACCGCGCGGAGGTACCTGCCTCAGTGAATAAATTCACTGAGCTCTGCCGCCGTGACTCGACTAGGATTGCTCCTTATGTCTTTAATGTCGTTCGACTCGCATCCCACGGTGGTCTTGAATCAACTTTGAATGAAATGTCTTAGCACATCATTTTTTTTTTGCTGATTTGAGTTATTTGCATTCTAAATAATGTGTAAAAAATTTATAGCCCATAACTTGTCGAGCCGTTTTTATATTTATTATATATAACCTTTTCTTTAATTTTTTCTCTGTACAGTAACTGGTATAATTTCCGTAAATTGGCAAAAATATGTGCCTTAACATGTATTGTAATATTTAAACAAACCTGACTTATTGTGTCGAAAATATTATTTAAATTGTTATATTATATTATTTAAAATTAAAGAAAAGTATTAGGGTCAGTTGGGTTAAATCCGGACAGAGGGCAAATACGGACAACAGGTGTTGGATCTTAATTTACAAATTAAAAATTTAGTTCTACGTCAATATTTTAAGCTCAAATCCTTTAAAAGAGATTCTGACTACTTCCATGATTTTATCTCGACAATTGTCAACAGGATAATTTAAAAACTTAGGGTAAATCTGGACAGAGCTTCTATTACATTTTAAAAAGTGGTGTAAGTAGTGTAATTCGATTAATTTTTAAAAAAGTCCGGCATATTGGATACGGCATTTTGAATTTTCAAAATTTTACCTTGTATTCGTATTCAATGTTCCCAAAAACTTTTCTTTATCAAGTTTTATTAAAATCCCTTAAAATTTGTTAAAGCTATATATGTTTTTGATTATTACTTTTTGAATCGTTAATTTATTAACTTTTATGATACTACAACACTTAACTGATTCAACTTTTATACATCTAGTATGAATTTTTTTCAAGTTGATCTATCCCTTAATAGAGTAGTATACTTAAGATAACTTTATTTTAAACCTTTCTTAGAAACTAAGCTGTCCGGATTTACCCCAAATTTAAAGAAATTTTCTAAATTTTGGTGTAAATTCGAACAATAAAATGTAAAAAATTAAATATAAAATTTTATAAAAAAAAATTAATCTAGGGTACTCAAGAAAGAAATTAATGCAGTATAAAACGAAAGAATTGCTTTTTATTACAAAAAAACTTACGTCATTTGTGAAAAATAGGTATTTTGTCCGGATTTACCCCAACTGACCCTATTTTAATTAATATTATTCTTAAATCCACAATTTGATACAAATATGTAACATTTTAAATAAAAAACTGATGATTTTTTTTCAAAATGAGTTTTCTCAAAAACGGCTCGACAAGTTATGGGCTATAAATTTTTTACACATTATTTAGAATGCAAATAACCCAAATCAGCAAAAAAAAGGGATGTGAAAAGACTTTTCATTCAAAGTTGATTCAAGACCACCGTGCCACGATAAGAAAGAATAGCGCTAATAAATATAACAGCGTGCCACATAGGGGAGGGGTGAAATTTACAAAAAAATGGGTCTACGTGTTTTATAGATGATCCTTAAATAAGTTACACACTTGTATAAAGTGAAACCAACATCCTCAAATGATAACATATGCGAAAAGTAGACGAATAGCATTTATAGCGGCTGCCTCAAAATCCGTTAAAACATATTGTAAGTTATTAACTAAATTTGGTGCTAATTCCAATATTTTATTTAAAATTGCCGTATATAAAGCCGTTGTTCGACGCTCCATTAGGATCCACACAGCCGGAAATGATTTATAGAAATAGAAAATTAAAATTTATGTTCCACATTTATACTTAAATGTGAAATATTAATTTCGAAATTAAACATACAATATTTTCATTTTTAATACATATAACTTTTAAGAAAAGCGATAAAAATTGATTTCCAAATTTTACATATTTGGAAAGTAGCGCAACACACAAATTGAAGTATTGTAGTATAAGGTTTAAAACTTTACACTGATTATTTTAATTTTAGTTTTGTATTAATTTAACTTCATACTAATATTAAATATTATAGTTAACTCACTGCTATTCCATCATAAATGTGTACAACATAAAGTTGTGAAACATTCGGTTGAGGAGGTACGCACTATAATTGTAAAATATTGATGTTTTATATTTTATCTAAAATGTTTGGATATTAAATTAAATATCAAGAGCATTTTTAAAATAAAAGAATTAAAGAATTTAAATAATTTAAAGATTTTGGATTTGAAGCAAGAACTTAAATTGTTCCGACTTTTCGAATAAATTCTAAAATCATGAATCCAAAAAAATGAAAACAGTATAATAAATTCAAAAAATATAAAATTACAAATACTAAAAATATTTTGAAATTTGAACTCTTTGCATAAGACAAAATGCTTTTAATATTCATCGTTATTCAAATAATATTTGAAAATTGGCTAACATCAAAGGTTCCATCCATTCTTAATGAGTTGGCCGTTTCCAACAAATTTAACATTAAGTCTGAAGCGAATATTAACCCCACAGAATTATCTTCACCAACCACAACTCGCGGTAAATACCCTGCGTTATTTCTAAATTCAATTGTAATAGTCGTTCTCCAAACAATAGAAGATTCGGACCTATAGGTTTCCTGTGAATCGCCATTTGCCGGTTCATAACGGAACGTTCTGATTCAAAAGACACTAATCGAGATACTTCAACTGGAAATCTAAATATTATAGTTCACAAAAAAGATAGAAAAAATTGTATTACTGTATTGTAGTATATTTTGAATGAATATTCATTTATCTTAAAAATAAAGAAGTGTTGAAATTTTTTTTTAAATATAAAATTAAAATTTATTATTAAAAATATAAATGGCCATTATTATGAACACAAAAATATTTAAAATTAAATTTCAATTTAATAATTTTAGATAATATAGACGAAACTGATGTTTAATAAGGGTTCAAAAGATGAGTTTTAAAAAGCTTTATAAAAATTAAAAAAAAATATATCAATAAGATGTACAATTTAAAAAAATGCTCTTAAAAAATTATTCTTTTCAAAAATAGAGAAAAAAATTAATCTAGGGTCAGCCGGAGTAAATCCGAACGCGGGGTAAATCCGAACGCTAATTAAGGTAAAAGAACCAGTACTTGGACATTGCAAAAAATGGAATCAATAGATGGACAGTAAAAAAAGGAATTAAAAATGCTTCCAATGTAAATAAGAAGAATAATATATAATCCTTTTGAATGTTAACTTTTGGATAACATTCAAGTTTCTATTTTAAAGCCTAAAATTTATCAAAAAAAGATTTATGTCACGAGCTACTCAAAATCGAGTGTCCAACTTTACCTTCTGCTTTTTAACCTAGCTCCATTTAGCACCAGTAGTTGGACAAAAATTTACATGCATTTCTCTTATGTCCAACTATTGGTCCTTGTCATGTCCAACTACAGGATCCCTAAAATGGCATATCTAACTATTGCGTCAAAGGAGCAATTATTTATTTAATACATTAAAAATTAAATGAAATAACAATTTTATCAAATTTATTATAAAATACAATCCTTTAATCATAATTCAAACGAATTATAAAAATTTTTGCAAGTAAACTATATCGTCTTTGTAAAAATCGTTCTTGAATTAGCTACTAGTTTAAAAATGTCCAAGTACTGGTGCTTTTACCTTATTTCAGGTTAATTAAAATTTTTTAAAATAAGTTAGACATGAGAATTTTTACCTCAGATCCTCTTTAAGAGATTCTAAGTATTATCCCATTTTCCGTTTGTTAATTAGCAACAGCATAAACAAAGATAACGAGTATTGCAAAAATGTTTGAAAATCAAAGATGACACTCTTTCAGTACTTTGTCTCGTATTTGAAGAAAAAGAAGCTAAAAATTCATTTTATTATTTATAATTGTTTGTTATAAATACTAGAACAGAAACTATTTTTGATTTTTGCCTTCTGTTAACTTTTATTAATAATACTAGGATTTCTGGTAATTCCAACCAGAAGTTTTTTTTCAGTGGGTGTAAAAACATGATACATCGTCGCTTGAGTTGAAAAACATGGCACGTCGAAAAATAAAATTTTATTTTCAATTTTCAGTTGATACCACTGACCGCTAATTTTAAATTGTGGCAAATCTTTGAAACTTTTATGAAACAAATGCTTTCGCTTCATAATATGTCAATTCAAAGAAGAAATAGGTTAAATAATTTTGTATACAGTTTATATTGATTTGAGACATTTTTAGATTCGCGGTCAGTGGTACCAACCGAAATTTGAATAAAAAATTTTCGTTTTCCACGTGTCATATTCTTCAACTCAAACGACGATATGTCATGTTTTTCAAGTCAAATCCGAGGTATCATGTTTTTTAACGCCAATCCTATGTATCATGTTTTTACACCCAGCAAGCGAAATATACTATGGTATGAATCAAATTTTACACCAATACTATGATATAGTGAAATATCACTTAGAATAACTACTTTTCTAATGTCCATTTCTATTAAAACATATATAAACTTCTACATAATTTTGTATTACAGCAAATAGATGCATTGGAAGATTCAAAAGAAACTTGGAAAAACATTTCCAATGGTTCCAAGCGTCACTGAAATCCAAAGTGGGCATTCATTTATTCCTGTTTTCAGGGCTAATACATGGCTCCCAACTCCAAAAAAGCAATCAACACACAATCAGCCCTTTTCAGGGCTAATCAATGGATTTTAACATTAAAAAGGTAATCCGATTTCAATCAGCCCTTTTCACGGCTAACACAGGTCAACAAAAAAAAGGCTTACTTTTTTTATGAGATACGATAGTGGTTTCCGAAGTATTTTTTGACGCTGAACACGATCCCGGTTCCAAAAATTGGCCATCACGTCAGGATTTTCAGAAAAGTGGGAGTAAAGACCCCAAATACGTGTTTTTGAGCGTTTTCAATATTTTTTTCTCCTAAACCTGACGTGCCAGAAACTTCTACGTAGACTTAAATTGAAGCTTGAATTGTCCACTTCAAGACTCATATCCGTAAGACAAAAAAAATAAAAAAAATTTCCAAAAATTAGGTTGAAGTTACCCAAAATGTGTATTTTTGGGTTGCTTTAATGGATTTTTTAAAATTGTTTTGGATTCGTTTGAAAATTGTAACTCAAGGGTTTTTGGGGTCGCTGATTACGTTTCCGATATTAGTTTTCAAAAATTCGAAATGGTGTATCAAAAAACCCCCGAGTAACAATTTTCAACTAAATCCGATCAATTATAAATTTTGACATCCGCCATCTTGGATCCGCCATTTTGAATTCTTGAAAACTAATATCGGGTTCGTAATCAGCAACCCCAAAAACCCCCGAGTAACAATTTTCAAACAAATCCAAAACAATTTTAAAAAATCCATCAAAGCAACCCAAAAATACACATTTTGGGTAACTTTAACCTAATTTTTTGAAAAAATTTTTATTTTTTTTGTCTTACGGATATGAGTCTTGAAGTGGACAATTCAAACTTCAATTAAAGTCTATGTAGTAGTTTCTGGCACGTCAGGTTTAGGAGAAAAAAATATTGAAAACGCTCAAAAACACGTTTTTTGGGATCTTTACCCCCACTTATCTCAAAATCCTGACGTGATGGCCAATTTTTGGACTCGGGATCGTGTTCAGCATTAAAAAATACTTCGGAAACCACTATCATATCTCATAAAAAAAGTAAGCCTTTTTTTGTTGACCTGTGTAATCAATGAATCGTAATCAGCGACCCTGACAACCTCAGAGTAAGAAGTTTCCGGTAGATCGAATAAATTTTTTAAAATTCGACCGTCATATTGGATCCGCCATTTTGAATTTTTAAAATCTGACTTCAGATTCGTAATCAGCGACCCTGAAAACCCCCGAGTAAGAAGTTTCAGGTAAATTAAATTAATTTTTTAAAATTCGACCGCCATATTGAATATATTATATATATATATACCGTATAATCGAGGTATACAATATGAACAATACAAACCTTTCAACAATAGGGTCTTCGTTATTGAGAAAATCTTTGAGGACTTTCTCTCTTTCAGGTAATATTTTCAAAATAGAAACTAACGATTTAACGCTAGTCCTTTCTCTCTCTATCAAGGAAGAATAATATAAGAACTTCTTCGTCTAAAATTGTTTATCCTTTTCTATACAACTGCAACTGCCATAAGAATCTCTTCGTCTAAAAATCTTACTGTTCCTTACTATCTTCCTTTAAATTTAACCATGAATTTCTTTCTCTTTTCAAAGTATAGTGCATAAGAATGTCTTCTTTTACCTAATTTGCATATCTACTCGTTTCAAATAAGGATCAGACCGTTCGTATTTACCACGGAAAATTGGAAAACCGGGGTAAATCCGAACGGTATTTTCAATAATTTTTTCTTATATCAGAGCCACACAAAATTGTTTTTATTTGATTACACTATTATTTTAACATTATAAAAGTACATAGAAAAAAGTTTTTCTTTCAATATGTATCCTCGTTAGTAATTAATAAGCAGAAACTTAATCTTCGTTCTCCCGAAGGAGTGTTCCACTTTTTTTGCCAAATGGTTTGTTGAAAAAAGTTTTTCAGGATCTTAATAAAATTTAGTATTCTAGGGTTTTTGATGTCACTGATTACCAATTTGAAGTCAGTTTTTCAAAATTCAAAATGGCGGACGAAAATTAAAAAACTCATTGGATTCGCTCGAAAATCGTTACTCGGGGGTTTTCAGGGTTGCTGACTACGAATTTGAAGTCAGTTTCTCAAAATTTAAAAAATCACTTAAAAATTAAAAGAAGCGGATTAAAATTTCTAAAACTGGAGGAATTTTTATGAAATTTGTGTATCATATTGTACCCGCCATTCTGAACGATAAAGCTCTGATGCCCAATTCGTCATCAGCGACCCCGAAAACCCCCAAGTAACGATTTTCGAGCGAATCCAATGCATTTTTTAATTATCGTCCGCCATATTGGATCCGCCATATTGAATTTTAAAAATCTGACTTCAAATTCGTATTCAGCGACCCCGAAAACCCCCAAGTGGCAAGATTCAAACAAATTTGATCATTTTTAAAAATAAGTTTTAGAAAAGTCTGCCATATTGAATCCGCCATTTTGAATTTAAAAAATTTGACTTTTATTTTTGTATTTACATTCAATCACTCCAAAATACTTTCTGTACCAAGTTTTGCAAAAATCCGTTATGATTTGATAAAGTTATTGAAGTAGAATTTCTTTATTTAAATTTTTTTAAACTTAATTTAATCAATATTTTTCCAATGTGTAGAGTTTTCTGGAGTTTAATTTAAGTGTGGAGAATTAAAAATTAAATTGAAAAAATAATTCGTATTTTTCTTCGTTTAAAAATACACTAGTCCCTAAAACAGCGCGCTACGCGCGCCTTATTTTCTCTTTCTTTTTCTATGGTAACTTTGTGAAAATGATTAATTTAAAACGTCATATTTCTATTTTTAGGATATAAAAAATTCTACAAAAAACACAACATACCTATAATTACAAAACTTTACAGTAAACTGATATATAGACATTTAAAAATAGTTATACTAAAAATCAGCAATGTAATGTAACATAATTAAAAATACATAAAAATGCCATATATTTTGATAAATATTTATGAAAACTGAACAGTATAATAATACTGAAGTTTCTAATACACACTGCAACCCAACCAGTATTAGAGAGTTCGTCAGTGCGCTGATTCAGTTATTTGATCTAATCGCTCAATTATTATAATATTTAAAATGAGTTTAAAACGTGTAATACTCTTTAATGGAATATATATATATATATATTATTAACTATTATTATATTTAGTTTTACAAATGGTTAACTGAGAGAAATAAATGGTTAAGACTACTATTTTGTTAGTATGCCGTAACCATTTTTTATAAACTGATACTATTTAATTAGTAGCGTAACTAATTTAATAGTTAGATCAAGAAACAAAATAGTTAAGCGTCTTAATAAAATCGTTAGGTCTACTACTAAAAAAGTTACATCTACCAATAAATTATCAGCAGCATAGTTCTCCAACTAAAACTGGTAATGATAATTCAAAAAATGGCAACACTAATAAAGTTTTAATTTCAGTGAGGAAGAAAATAACAATTTTTATTCGTAATTTTTCCTTGACAAGTCTAAAAATATTAAGTTTAGAAAAAAGTTGTCAAAGAATCAAAATTTAAGTTTTCTTTCAACTTTTAAGACATGTAAACAAAAATTTTTTTTTATAAGCAAATTATTTTTTTAAAACTTTGGGCACGACTTTTATATATTTTTTTCATTTATTTACACCTTATAATATAGAGAAGATTTTTCAAAAAGTTCCGAAATAGACCTGATGCGTTTAATGAGTTAAATTTTTTTTAAAAATCACTTGCAATCTGCTCCCGCTCTACGCCATACCTCACTGTAGAATTTTTTTACAATTTACTATTCCAAAATGTCCAAATCATACAATTTTTAATCGATTTGTGTGTTTTTTATATTGAAGGGAAAAAATTTCTTAAGTTATTCTTTCATGCAAACCTGATAATATTTCATTGTTTCTAAATTTTATTTTAAATAAAAGTTAACAATATTAGTTGAGTACTTTCCTATAAAAATGAACGTTTGCTTTCTTGTTACATTACTACACATATTCTAAAACAGAATAAATTAATATACCATCACCTCCAAATAAATAATATAATGATAAAATATTTAATCTAAATGTAATTATATTTATTTATTATATTTATTTATTAATTGAACAAATTATTTCATACTCTCTTAATTTGAATCAGTTAAAAATCATGGTTTTAACTGCCAATTAGTGACTGACTTTTTGTTTCTGAATCAGTTAAAAACAACTGATCTTCAGTTAAAAAATAACTGATTTACAGTAAAAAATAACTGAAAAATTAATTAAACTTGACTAGTTGAATCAGTCAAAAAAAATTTACTGAAACATCAGTTATTTTTAACTGGCAAACAGTTTTTTAACTAATTGTCAGTGGAAATATCACTATTTGAATTAGTGACTGACTTTTTGCTTTTAAATCAGTTATTTTTAACTGATTCAAATTTAGAGAGTACTTAATTTTTTTAACGTATATTCTTTTTAATAAACTTTAATTAAAAAGTAACTATAGAAAACAATTTTTTTAGTAGAGGAAGCAAAAACAATTATTTTTGTAAGTGTTATTGTAGTATATAACAATTTAAATTTTGTTTTACAAATCGGAGATATATCCATTAAGTAAAACTAAAGTACAATATAAATAAGAAAGATCAATAGTTTTTTATGGAGATGAACCAAAGTTAACTGTTTGTGAAATAATATCGTTTACAACAGTTTAGATTAATTAGTTTATTTATTTCAAGGTCATGTTATATTAATTTAATCTGATTTAGAACATGTGTAGTAATGGGATAAGAAAACAAACGTTTATTTTTAAAGAGAAATACTCAACTAATTTTGTTAACTTTTATTTAAGATAAAAATTATAAAGAATTAAATATTCTCAGGTCTGCATAAATGGATAATTTAAGAAATTATTTCCTTTTAATATAAAACAAAAAACACTCAAAGCAATTAAAAGTTGTAGGATTTAGACATTTTACAATAGTAAATTGCAAAAAAATCCAATACGAAAGTGTGGCATAGAGCGCGAACAGCTTGCACGTTATTGTTGAAATTTTTTTAACTAATTAAACGCATCAAGCCCATTCTGATACTTTTTGAAAAATCTTTTCTATACTATAAGGTGAAAATAAATGAAAAAAATTCTGCAAAAATTTTATAAAAATTAATTTGTTTATAGCAAAAAAAAATTTTATTTAGATTTGTTAAAAGTCGAAAGTAAACTAAAACTTTCATTTTTTGACAACTTTTTTCTAAACTCAATAATTTTAAACTTATAAGCAAAAGATCCTAGGTAAATCTTCCGTGGAATTGCCCATGTATGAGGCTTCTGATCAAATAACTCTACCCTCGCGTGAATAAACGCGCCAATACCAGTCGGGTGGCAGTGAGCAGCCCAGATACGCTCACTGCTACCCGACTGATTTTATCAAGTCCGTCCGCGCGTCAGTCGACTTACTTGATCGGGACCCTCATATACATGACACATATCATCAGAGTGTAAAAGTAAAAAAAAGCCTCATACTTTGTTGTATCAATATTTGAATCATAGCGCAGGTCACGAATATAATATCCCCACTTGCGACTTTTGAAAGATCAGATACTAAGGTGCGATAGACGAAGTGAAGCCCTTCGAACGGTCAGTACAAAGCTTGTTGTGAATTTGTGACACTCTGAAGGAGGAGAATCAAAAAAGGTAAGAAACTGAATAAGATTTCTTATCATTATTAAATTTAAATATAATTGATATAAAACATTAATTACTATGATATACTGTTTTCTATAGATATAATTATATTGAAGCAATTTCCTACAATCAAAGTATCATAAAAATTGTTGCTATTCAAGTTTTAGTATATATATATATATATATATATATATGTTCATTACATTATTCAGTATGTTATTTAGCAAAATAAATGAATAATATTGTAATTATAAAATTTATAAAATACAACTGTAATTTTTACATTTACATAATTTTTTATAATCTTACACATATTGTATTATTATTATCTGTAGTTATTAAATTTATTTTGATGGTAACATTTTTAGAATTCTGGAATTTTAATTGAGTAAAAAATCTGTTCTTGAATATGATTCTTTTGAAAATGTTTAATTTGTAGTACATTACAACATTTAAAGCAATAAAACATATTCGGCAATTGTTTAAATTATTGCTTTATATTACTTAAAGTAATAAAATACACGACTTTATGAAATGTGATATTTATTTTCTTTCTGTGTAAAGATTACAATTTTCAGAAACTTTCATACAAAGAGAAATCTCTCGACTTGATTAAAATTCTGGAAATTTGAGCGTCACCATAAAAAAAACAAATATACAGACGATGTTTATCTATTACGAATAACAAGAAGAGGAATTGTTTGACTATTTTCGTTATGTTACAATGCTGAGTTGAATTTTATCAGCTTTTATATAAATTCTTTAATTTCACTGAAAATAATAATTATATGAATATAAATAAAAAAATTTATTATATAATGTTTTAAATCTATTTATATAATGTTTTATTATAAATAATATTCCTCCGAAATGGAAGTAATTAAATGTAAATTTTCAGTATAACCGGTAATTTTCGTTTGTGTATAGCACTTATAAAGATAGTTGTATATTTTTTAAAATATTAGACTATGAATTTAAAAACTAAATTTCATTTGTTCCTATTTCTTCTAAAAAATAAAAAATTGTATTTCTATAATTCTTTTAGTAAAATAAAAACCCTAATTTAATCACCGAGATGAATGGATCACACTTACGAAAAAAATTTATTTTATCGAACTTGTACAATACAGTTATCCATTTTTATTAAAAATATTCAAATGTATTATTAATATTAAATTCTTATAATTATAAAAGTTTACTTTTTAATCAACTACATATTAAACCTTTTATGTAATAAGAATCATAAAAATGAATTGAAATTAAATGTTCCAGAATAATAGCATTTTAATAATAATTTATAAAATTTAATGTTGTTTTAGATACAGACATGGAGTTCTCAACAAACGAAGCTGTAGATTCCATTCAATTTTGGGATAAGACAGTGTGAGTGACAAAATAAATACATCTTTACATTTTTAAAAATAATATATTTAGAATGACTACATTTTAATTTTAAATCTACAGTTTCAACTATAATCTTATATAATTTAATTTATTAATATTTTGTTACAGAGAGTTAATAGGATTCATTAAATCTGTGATTCCCCGAAAAAACTATTGAAAGAAAGAATTGCTTAAATTTTTTTTAAACAACAACTCCGGGAGAAACATACAATGTGTCATATGGGGCAAAGAAGACATAAATTCTTTAGAAGCTAATATTACTAAAGGAAAGGTAAGTCTAATAATGACAGATTAAAGTTGATAAGATGGTTATTTGCATAAATTGAATATTTTTTTGACCTTATACTTTTCTAATTAATATGCTTATTAAAATTTTGAATATTCAATGTTATTGATATTTTTGTTTCCTTTAAATTTTTTGTATATTTCTTTGCTTATTTTGTAAACTTACTATTTTTCACATCTAAAATGAAGTTATAAATAAAGTATTGCCTTAATTTGCAGATAATTCATATTGACGGAGGTTGCTCCAGAGTACCTTGTAGACCCGATTTCAATAAAGGCAACGTTGAATTCGAATTACAGTTGTATTCAACAACTGTAATTACAGTTTTGGGGACACACGAAATTCGGCCGGAAGTTGAAGAAGAATCTGAGATTCCAGATGTTGACCTGGCTGATATTATACATCACGAAAATGAAACTATTAGTAAGATTGGAATTATTTATTTTTAAATATATATATATATGAGCGATTCCATCTCAAGTGATCAAGGTGGAGAAAAATTTTTCTCCAATCGTAGCAAAACTTGGGGCTTTTGTAGTACTCATAGATAGTAACTTTTCGTGAAAATATTTTTTTACCTAGTCCAATATTTTCCGAGGGGGAGGGGGTTAAATTTTTGTGTTTTTCAGTACAATGCTTATTTCAATAATTTTTTACTCTTAAACAATTAAACATACAAATTTGACAAAGTACATTTTGGAAAGGTTTTTTCATCCTCTTTCGATTAAAAATAAGCATTTTGAAAAAAAAAAAATTTTTTGACCAAAAAAAATCAAAATTAAAAATAAATTTCAATTTTTGAGGGAGATGGATACGATTTTTTTTTTTTTTTTTTTTAAACGAAAGCTGAGGTTTTTTCCTAAAAGGACATATAAATGATAAAGTGGGACTAGAACGTTTAAACATTGAAAAAAAGAGTTTTCTACTCGCCGGAGCGCTCAAAACCCGGTTTTTAGCTCCGTTTTGGAGAAAATTCTTTTTTTCAATGTTTTAACATTCTAGTCCCACTTTACCATTTATATGTCCCTTTAGGAAAAAACCTCAGCTTTCGTTTAAAAAAAAAAAAAAAAATCATATCCATCTCCCTCAAAAATTGAAATTTATTTTTAATTTTGATTTTTTTTGGTCAAAAAAATTTTTTTTTTTCAAAATGCTTATTTTTAATCGAAAGAGGATGAAAAAACCTTTCCAAAATGTACTTTGTCAAATTTGTATGTTTAATTGTTTAAGAGTAAAAAATTATTGAAATAAGCATTGTACTGAAAAACACAAAAATTTAACCCCCTCCTCCTCGGAAAATATTGGACTAGGTAAAAAAATATTTTCACGAAAAATTACTATCTATGAGTACTACAAAAGCCCCAAGTTTTGCTACGATTGGAGAAAAATTTTTCTCCACCTTGATCACTTGAGATGGAATCGCTCATATATATATATATATATATATGGGACGTTTCACGTCAAGTGGACAATTGCTCTGCCCAAAAATCTAAGCAACAGAAATCGACTTATTATAGCTTAAAAAATTCATAGGCTCATATTCTTTCGAATAAAAAGTGGCGAATTCAAAAATTCAATATGGCGTACCCTCCACGCCATTTTTTGCATAAATTTTCCCATACTCAAAAAACAATTGTGTTAAAAAATATTTGAAAATAATTGCAATTTACCAAAACATGACTGGATATTATGTATTCGGGGTCGCTGATTACGAATATGAAGTTAAATTTTCAAAATTCAAAATGGCGGATCCAATATGGCGGACAACAAAAATTTTAAATGTCTAAATTCGCATGAAACTCGATACTCGGGGGTTTTTGGGTCGCTGATTACGAATATGATGTTACACATTTTCAAAATTCAAAATGGCGGATCCAATATGGCGGACAAAAAAAATTTTTAATGTCTAAATTCGCATGAAACTCGATACTCGGGGGTTTTTGGGTCGCTGATTACGAATATGATGTTACATTTTCAAAATTCAAAATGGCGGATCCAATATGGCGGACAAAAAAAATTTTTAATGTCTAGATTCGCTTGAAACTCGTTACTCGGGGGTTTTTGGGGTCGCTGATTACGAATATGATATTAAATTTTAAGAATTCAAAATAGCGCATCAAATATGACGGACAAAAAAAATTAAAAATGTCTAAATTCGCTTGAAACTCGTTACTCGGGTGTTTTTTGGGTAGCTGATTACGAATATGATATTAAATTTTAAGAATTCAAAATAGCGCATCTAATATGACGGCCAAAAAAACTTTTGCCGCATCACTTCGTTTCTAAAAATCAGTCCAACTACTTCTAACAAATCAAGGATAATATCCAAGAAAATGAAGTAATATTGCAGTGCGATTTTTCAGAAAATTATGACTTTGTTGCACAGAATGCTGCGCAAGGTTTTCACTACAATAACGATCAGTGCACAGTTCACCCCGCAGTATTTTATTATAAACATGAGAGCGAAATAAGACATTGCAGTATTGTTTTATTATCAGATTGTACGACTCATGATACCGCTTCTGTATACATTCTGCAACAAACAGTAATTCCTAAAATTCTTAAGGTTTGTCCAAACGTAAAGAAGATAATTTACATTACTGATGGTGCTAAGCAACACTATAAAAATAAATTTCAGATGATAAACCTCGTCAATCATAAAAATGATTTTAAGATCGAAGCAGAATGGCATTACCATGCAACAGCACATGGAAAAGGTGTATGTGATGGTATAGGAGCCATTGTCAAGAAGGACACGCGCTAGCTTGCAAGCGAAACCCGAAGACGCAATTTTGACTGCAGAGAGTCTTTTCCATTGGTCCAAAAACCATAACAAAACAATAAAAATTTTTTATTATGATAAAAAAGAACACGAAAGAACCAAGCCATTTCTCAAAAGAAGATTTTCTTTAGCACCTCCAGTCACAAAGATTCAAAGTTCACACTCTTTTAAAGTGACAGAAGAGAGAAAATTGGAAATATACACGTATTCAAGTGCACCTGAACCACTTACAATTTTGCAATATTCGTAAACTTGCGAAGGTTAAATGTTATTTAATCCTTTTTTTGTTATTTTGATTGTCATATTCAACTTTTTGTACCAAAAACCCCCGAATAACACAAATCAAGCGAATTTAGCTATTTTTAAATATTTTTGTCTGTCATATTTGATGCGCAATTTTGAATTCTTAAAATTTAACATCGTATTCGTAATCAGCGACCCCAAAAAACCCCCGAATAACACAAATCAAGCGAATTTAGCTATTTTTAAATATTTTTGGCCGTCATATTAGATGCACTATTTTAAATTCTTAAAATTTAACATCATATTCGTAATCAGCGATCCCAAGAACCCCCGAGTAACGAGTTTCAAGCGAATTTAGACATTTTTAATTTTTTTTGTCCGCCATATTGGATCCGCCATTTTGAAATTTGAAAATTTAACATCATATTCGTAATCAGCGACCCCTAATATATAATATTCAGTCATGTTTTGGTAAATTGCAATTATTTTCAAATATTATTTAACACAATTGTTTTTTGAGTATGGGAAAATTTATGCAAAAAATGGCGTGGAGGGTATGCCATATTGAATTTTTGAATTCGCCACTTTTTATTCGATAGAATATGAGCCTATGAATTTTTTAAGCCATGGTAAGTTGATTTCTGTTGCTTAGATTTTTGGGCAGAGCAATTGTCCACTTGACGTGAAACGTCCCATATACACTAAAAGAAAAGATTAGTTGGGGATACAATTTTAATGATTTTTTTAATTTTCATAAATAATAACAATTTCAAAAAAATTCAACTAATTTAGAATAACATTCCCAAAGACATTTTGAAAAAATTAATTATTTAATAAAATTTTTACACAATTCTTCACAATAATTCAATTATCGTCATAAATAATAAAACTTATTGAGAAAATACAATTATTTTAAATACTATTTTTGATTTATCAATCGAAAAATGAAATTATTTTCACAAATAAGGTTGTCCACCAAAAATTTAATTATTTATAAGAAAATCTATATAATATTTAATAAATTGCGAAAAAATAATTATTTAAAACAATGTGTATAAAATTTTTAAGAAGAATTCAATAATTTTTAAAAATAACAAAAATTTTTTTACAGAAATTCAATTTTTTAAACATTTTTAATAACATTTTTCGGAATAATTAAATTACTTTCATAACTGATCAAATTAATTTTGGGATTGAATTATTTAAAAAAATTTTAATAAAATTTTTAGCAACTATTTTCGTAAACAATAAAATTTATTGCAGGATTTTAATTAGCTTTAATGCAACTTTAAAAAAATTGTTAAAAAAATGTAATTATTTTTAAAAATTTAATTCCAATTATTTGGAAAAATTAATTATTTAAAAAAATGTTTTTTTTAATTCTTTGGAAAAGTTCAATAATTCTTAAAAATATTTAAATTTTCCACCGGAATTCAATTATTTTCATATATTTCAATAAAATTGTTCGAAAGAATTTCAATTATTTCTAAAAATTTCAATTGAATTCTTTGAAAAATTTAATTATTATACAAATATTTTCGTAATTCAATTATTTTGAATATCTACTATTTACATAAAATTGCGAAACAGAATGCAATTATTTAAAAAAAATTGTAAAAATCTTCATAAAAAATCAGACACACACACACATACACACACATATATATATAAATATTCCTCATATTCAAGTATATTTATGTTATTTCTAAATTTGTTAAATAATTAATAATATTTTAGATGTTCGATAACCTGCAATATTATTAAGCTTCATATAAGAAAGTATAAAATAATATAACAATCACTGATTATAATTTTAAGATTAGGATTAGACCGAGAAAAATTAATAATTAATTAATATTATGATTAATTGATATTTTTAAAGTAGGAATTTTCTTAACATTTTAATAATTTGTTATTTAATTTTAGGAATTTATGCTTTTATCAAAAGCAAATTTGTGTTCCAAACTTTTGGAATAAACAAAGATCTTGGGTCATATGGCTGTGGCTCAGTAACGGACGGAAATTATAAACTGGAAGTACGAATCGCATCATTCCGTAATATATTGAACTGTGCAAAATGTCATCCGGTGTATCTAACGGAAAGAATCAGAAACCAAGGTATTTTGCAAAAAATAATATTTTTAAAAAATAAATTAAAATTGCCTAATATAAAATGAATCAAATCTTCGTAAAATAATAAAATTAAATTTTTTTAAATTTTTTAAATTAACTAACTAAAACTACTTACTAACTAAAAAAGTGTGAGAATAACATTGTAAGGTGAAAAGAATTAAAGTATGAACATTTTTAGTTAAAAAATATCTAATAAAAATATAGATATACAAAATATAAAAATATTTACAACAATAACAAAACATAATAATAGAAAAAATTCTAAATTTCTAAATACACAATAATTTTTATTTTATTAGGACCCAGAATATATTTACAACTCAATAGTGAAGCCGATATTGAAATGATAGAAGCTCCACCACTACCTCTTCCAGAAGTCCTTCAGGGTTATCGTGAATTAAAAAGGATCAATGATGGTGAAATGCATCAAGAAAATGTCGAATAATTAATTGAAAAACACTAAAAATCTAGTTTAAGTATTCTATAAAGTATTTTGCTTAAAATAATAAATCTTCAATATGATTCGATTAATGTTATTAAAAAGAAGTTTATTTCAATTTATTAGAGAAAAGATTATTATTATTTTCTTTAATAGCAAATAATTTGTTATTTAAATTTAAGTATGAAAATTGCTTTATTTCTTTAAAAAAATCAATTAATTTAAAAAATGTTTATTGCATTCGTACAATTAATAGAAATTGTTAAACATTTAAGTTTAGGATAACTTAAAAATTAGTCACAATACACCGTTGACAGTATTATATAACAAAAATTTAGTTTAATGAAAGATCATGTATTTTAATTATTCCTTAAAGTGTTTTGTTTAAAATAATAATTAATCTTCAATTTAATTCGATTAATGTTATTAAAAAGAAGTTTATTTCAATTTATTAGATAAAAGAGTATTGTTTATTTTTTTGAATAACAAATAATTTTGTTATTTGAATTAAATTATGAAAATTGCTTTACTACTATGTAAAAATTCATTAATTTAAGAAATGTTTATTTTATATGTACAGTTTATTAAAATTATTGAAGATTTAAGTTTAAGATAACTTAGCAATTAGTCACAATATACCGTTGACAATATTATATGACATAAAAATTTAGTTTAATAAAAGATCATGTACATTTAACATTAACAAATATGTTATTTTCTTACAAATAGTAATGAGAAAATTTTATTTAATCCAATAAATATTATAATTCCTGTTAATTGAATTAAAAATAATTTTAGGCTACGAAATTCGGCTTTAAAATTAACTATAATAATCTTCGTAGTATTTCTTTCATTTATTCCGTCCGCAGATTGAAGTTAGTTATAATTATTCTTTTGTTTTTTATACGTTTTGATAGAAAACAAATATACATACATATATACATATACATTATTATATAATATTATTATTACTATATATATTATACATTATAATAATCGTAAGTTTCCTTTCCGTTAGCAAATTATCTGTATTCATTTGTTTTTTTGAAAATTCATTTTTGTTATTATTAAAATGTTATTATTTATAAAAATAATTGATTTCTTTTGGCAAATTTTGTTATTTATGAAAATAATTGAATTTTCTTGAAATATTTTATTATTTATTAAAATAATTAAATTCTTGCGAAGAATTTTTTTAAAAAATTTGAAAATAATTGAAATTTTCTGAAGAATTTCATAAATTTTCAGAAAAATTGACTTTTTTTGAAGAATTTTATTATTTATAAAAATAATTTAATTCTTTCAAAGAATTTTATTAATTAAGTAAATGATTAAATTATTGCGGCGAATTTGATTAAAGTTGATGAAAATAATTGAATTTTTTCCTAAAATTGGTTATTTTATAAAAATAATAGATATTGAAAATCATTGAAATGTGAAAAGTTTTTAAAGATAATTAAATTTTACAAAGAATTCTATTAAAAAATTTGTCAATAATTAAATGTCGGTGGGAAATTTTATTAAATTTTTTTTAAATAATTGGATTTTCCAAAAAAACCTTTTATTATTTATGAAAATATTTGAATTCTTGTGAACGATTTATAAGAATTTTTTAAAATAATGTAATTTCCAAAAAGAAATTTATTACTATTAATAATAATTGAATTATTGTGATGAATATTGTTATTTATGAAAATAATGGAATTTTGAAAAGAATTTTATTGAAATACCTCAAAATAATTAAATTTTCGGGAGTGATTTTTATATTATTTAAAAAAAAATTCTGATTAAAATTATATTTAAAACAATTAATTTATTTCGAATAATTTTATTAAATTTTTGAAAATAATTGAATTATTGCGGAAAAGTTTATTAAAATGTTTAAAAAGAATTGAATTTATGTTGGAAATTTTATTACTTTTGAAAGGAATTGAAATCTTCATAAGAATTTTATGAACATTGTTTTAAATAATGAATTTTTAAATGTTATGAAAATTTTATTAGTTTAAATAATTAAATTCTTGTCAAAAACTTTATTTGTGAGAACTTTATTTGTAACTGAATTTAACGATTATGAAAATAATTAAATTCATGTTTAGAATTTAATCAAATTTTTTTTTGAAAAAATGGAATTTACACGAAAAATTTTATAATTATTAAAAGTAATTGAATTATTGGGGAAAATAAATTGCATAAAATTTTGTTAAATAAAATTGATTTTTTTCAATATTAGCGAGTTAAAAATAATAGAAATTCTCTAAAAAAATATTGTTTATATTCTTTTTTCGGAAAGTTAAATACCTATATATAGCTAATAATTTTTTTTACCTTCTCTATTCTTTAGAATAATTAAAATTTTCGTAATGAAGTTTTTTTTAATTTAGGTGTCAGATAACAATTTTTGTGAAATTCAATTTTCCTCATACAAGAAAGTTTAATTATTTTCAATTTTGAAAATCTGATGCCAAATTTGAAATTAGTATCGAAATTTGTTAAAGTTTTTTTTATATGCTTTAAAGTTTAAAAATATAATATATTTTGAAAATTTAATTCTAATTAGTTTTTCAGTTGTGTCATAATAAATATATCTTTAAAAATTACTTTAATTAAGATGGCTTGAAATTGTTTACAATAAACATTGTAGCAAAACATTCCCGCGCGCTTGCGCGCGGATAATTTGGCTAGTTGTGATATAAATTGAGTGATTTTTAGTTAGTTTTCGTTAAACAAAAAGACAAAATAAATTTTATATTATTAATATAAAGTGCGAACATAATACATTAGCTGCAATGAATTGTTAAAGTTTGAAACAGTGATCTTAAAAAATTTAGGCTTATCGTAATAGCTAAATTTTTTGGTTGTTTTGTTACATATTATTATATTATGCATGTAGAATAATACATGTAAAAACTGTGATAAAAATTTGTTTATGTATTCCTCTATTTAGAAGTAATTCTTCTTCAAATTAATTATTTACTTCAAAAGTATCCAAAAATTGTTTTAAAAGTCGTGCAGTTAGCATCTTCCGTATATATAATAATATTTTTTGTAAAAATTAACTGCATCGAAACTTTTTTGACCTACGTATTCTTCAAATAAGTAATATATTATAGTAAAAACAAATATTTTCCCAAAGAACTTGCAAAAATTGTTTTTTGAGGTGTATAGTTAACACCTCTATAAGAGAAATACAATTTTTTAATAACTGGTATAATGTTAGTTTATTTATAAACTCTTCAAATCGTCAGCAAACTTTTCTCAAAAACCATCAATATTCTTAAAGGCACACAAAAGCTCTTTTGCTGAACTTATAGTTAGCATTGTTGGAACGTAAATTAACTATATGGTAAAAGTTTTGTTGACTTATGTAATTACAATAATATTATCAGTAAAATTTTTTGAATATCAATTATTTTTTTTACAAAATATACCTAAAAACTATTTCACAATTCAAGCAATTAGCACCTTAATAACTATATAAAATAAATTGTTTTCGAAAATGTAACTTTGGCAAAAGATTTTTTGTTTTTTATGATCCTTAAATTAGCCGCAATAATTTTCGAAAAACAACCTGTTTCCCCTTAAAACTTTCAATACCATTAACAGGGGTAATTATAGAACATTAATTATAAATATGGAACGCGTAATTCTTTTTTATGTAAAATGTTTGTGGTAAATTGTTTGAATTTGGTTCTAATTCTGATCTAATTAGGATAAGTGTAAAAATCTACTAATATTTTCGAAAAAATTGAAAGTTATTAAAAGATACTAACGGTAAATATTCTTTATTTAATTATGAAGAAATTTCATTTTTTATTAGGTCTCTCGGACATAGCTTGATATTATTAAACATATGTTATATCTCGAATACAAAAGTATTATAAACTCTTTTTATATATTTTTTAATAATTTTTTATCTATAAAATACTGTTATATATTTTTCTGTAATTCGAAAACTATTAAGTGTGCGAGACTATTGTTTGGATTCAGTTAATATTTTCTAAGTCAAGGAGCTTCTAATTTTTGAAAAATGAATTAATTTATACGTATTTTACATCAATATAGTAGATGAAAACAAATTTTTAATAATTTATTAAATGAAAAAGTCCAAAAAATGCATCTTGTACTTTTTAAAAATAATATACATTTATTTTTATTAGAGTCATAATAATTTTTTTTAATGTTGCATATACAGAAAGTAGGTAAAATATGTGAATTTTTTTTAATTTTTAATAAAACATTAAAAACATAATTTTCTAAGTGACATATCATAAATTTAATTAATTTAAAAAATATATTAATTATAAAACTTTTCAAAAACAATATTTATTTTCAGTTCTTACACTTGAATAAATTTTCTTTTTTGAGTTTTAAATTGTTTGACTGATTAAAAAAATGTAGTGTTTTTTTATAAAAAAAACTTTTTCAAAATTTTTGTTAATTCATATGTTTCTAAAATAAAAACCAGCCATTTTCTTAAAGTAAAATAATAAATATAAATACGGTTTCATGATCTAGGATTTCCACGATTGGATATGGACCGTTATAGTAAAATAATAAATATAACTACGGTTTCATGATCTAGGATTTCCACGATTGGATATGGACTGTTATAGTACGGGCTTAATTTACCGTTTTTAGGTTCTGATAGGACGAATATTAAATCGCCCGGTATAAACTCTTTGGGGTTGATTCGATTGTCATAACGTTTTTTTGATCGTTCTTTTGCAATTACCAAATTTTCCCTTGCTCGGGCGCGAATATCAGAGAGGTGAGTAATCATCTCTTAAATATAGGATCCGTAAGTTTGTAGCTGTTCCGTGTGTGGAAAGGATGAAGGTATGCGCATTGGTTTGCCAAAGACGAGTTCGTGAGGGGAAAATTGAGTACCCTCGTGAACAGCACAGTTGTAGGATAGCATGGCAAAAGGTATTAATTTGTCCCAATCTTCGTAATCCTCTATATAGTGCTTGAGGTAGTCTACAAGCACCTGATGGCTGCGCTCGAGGCTGCCGTTGCTCTGCGGGTGGTAACCCGATGTGGTCACATGTTTGATTTTGAAAATAATAGCCAAATTGCTTAGAAGGTCATTTATGAACTCTTTTCCGCGATCGGTTAGGATGGCACGGGGACAACCGAAGGTTGCAATAAATTTGCGCGCAAATTTATCGGCTACTGTCGACGCTCTTTTGTTCTTTAGGGGGAAAGCCAGACAAAATTTTGTTAGATTATCTTGTACCGTCAAAACGTACTGGTTCCCGTCTGGAGTAATGGGCAAAGGGCCTACAAGATCCATGGAAACTTTATCGAAAGCATCGGCCGGTGTATCTGTGATAACCATTGGTTGTCTTGTTTTTATTCGTACTAGTTTTTGTCGTTGACAACTAATACCAGATCTAACGAAATCTTCTACGTCTCTTTTTAATTCCGGCCAAACGAAGCGGTTCCTAATTAATCGATATGTCTTTGTTACCCCTTTGTGTCCTCCTACCAGACTTGTGTGGTATTCGTTTATGATAGCTTTACGTCTTTCGGGGGCGGGGTTTGGATTTCTCCCGAGCATAGAGCAAACGTGATATTGCTGTTTGAGAATACGTGTTGAATAGTGTCACGTAATGTGTTCGGGGGCAATTTCTCGAGACTATTTCCTACCAACGAGACCCTGATCAAAGTGGTATCAATTTTTCCGACAGCCACCTTCAAGCTACAAATTGCTGAATAAAGATCTTCATGAAGGAGGTGATCATAGAAGCTATTCTTAACAAAGATTGAGAAAATGTACAATTTTCCAACCTTTGTAACGAGAACTTGCCCCTTTTTCGGATCTCTAGATTTTATCATAGTAGGGTTGATTAGATCGAGATCAATTAGTGTACGTTCAATCGTAGTCTTGACGGTGCAATCCGCGGACATGAAGTGAGCAACGTTATCTCTAGCCAAAGTGAGGGAATCCCGTGTTATTCTGATAGTCAGAGTGGAAGGGGTGTCGACTACGATTGTGTTGTTAGGTAGTTCGTCGCGTAACTCTGTTCCTTTCTCAACAGGCAGTATGGACTCGTACAATCCCAATATCTTTTGTTCCTTTCCCGAAGATGTGACAGGTCTAATTAGGGGCGATTTCAATGGAGCACATGAGATCGGTGAATTAACAATCGTGTTATCTAAATCATTTTCGGCCGAAATTACAGTTTCATCGAGATTTATTAATGTGTTGTCGTTCGCGTCGCTTTCCGAATCGCTTTCCGAATCGCTTTGTATAGGAGGCAACACTAACACCTGTTCGTTCGATGCAGACACGCAAGGAAGGGGGGGAGTGTTTTGAGGGGGAAGATACTCAGTGTCGCCGGGTAAGCGGGCAGTTCTTTTCCTCGTTTTCTTCCTTCGCATTGTTTGACGCGCTGAAACATTACAACGATCTACTTCATCCTCTGACGAATAAGATGAGTAATAACGGAGCTCATTGGTTCTTCGACGTTGTTTTACTCTGTCTGCTATTCCGATTTCGTCGTCCGGTTGGGTTTCGGTGGGTGTTACTGGAATGAGCGTGGCATTACGCGGCGGTCTTCCGCGCTTCTTCGGTGTGGGCACGATCGGAAAACTGGCAATTTTATCGTCTGGCTGCTCTGATTGCACGGGGTTTCTCGAAAGAGCATCCGCGTTGGAATTAACTCTTCCGGGGCGATACTTTATTTCATAGTTAAAATCTAACAATTTTAGTCGCTAACGAACGAGTCGCGAAGATGGGTCGCGAGTGTTATGCAGCCACACGAGAGCTTGGTGGTCAGTGACTATAGTGAATTTATCGTTATACAGATAGTGACGAAAATACTTTACAAAATTAGTCACGGCGAGGCATTCCTTCTCGGTAGTTGAATAGTTCATTTCTGCCCTGTTTAGGCATCGCAAAGCGTATGCAATCGGTAAGTCTGAACCTAATTTACCTTGACTCAGGACCGCGGCTATCGCAATGTTCGATGCGTCAGTCGTCAAAATAAATGGTCGAGAAAAATCAGGAAATTTCAAAATCGGTTCCTCGTAGAGACATTGACGTAAGTCTTCGAAACTCGCTTGCTGTTCCGTTCCCTATAAAAATGGTTCATTTTTTCTAAGGAGTTTAGTGAGCGGTTTGGCTCGAGAAGCGATATTTGGGATGAAACGGCGATAATATTCAATCAATCCCAAAAACTCCTTAATATTTTTTGGGGTTTTAGGAACGGGAAATTTCGCGACAGCTTTGATTTTATCGGGATTCGGTCGCACTCCATCTTCTGAAATCACATGGCCTAAATAATTAACTTCGGTACTCAGGAAAACGCATTTCTCTGGTTGAAATCGAAGTCCGGCCGTCGCGAGGCGAGAAAAGAGACGGAAAATTTTTTCGTCGTGTTCGTCAAGAGTCGCAGCGAATACGACTATGTCGTCGAGATATACAAAGAGTTCGATTCCGTTTAGACCGGACAAAACGTTATTCATTAATCTTTGGAAGGTCGCTGGTGCTCCTTTTAATCCAAAGGGCATGCGATTAAATTCGTAATGATTTGTCCCGTCCGAGAAAGCGGTTTTCCATTTGTCTTCCTCTGCTATTGGTATTTGATGGAAACCAGAAGCCATATCAAATACCGAGAAATATTTCGATTTCCCGAGGTGATCTAAGATTTCATTGATTAGGGGAAGGGGAAACGCATTTCCTACAGTTTTTTCATTGAGGTCGCGGTAGTCAATAACGAGACGCCATTGCAAATTTCCGTCCTTATCCGGTTTTTTTGAAACTATCCATAAGGGTGCGTTATTAGGTGAATTCGAATGCCTAATCATATTAGCTTTAAGCAATTTGTCAAGTTGTTTTCGCACTACCAATTTATGTATAGGTGGATAACGGTACTGTTTTTTATAGATCGGAGAGTTATCTGTAGTCGGAATACGATGCTCGGCTAAGCTAGTACCTGGCCTATAAACACGCCTTCCGGGGTATCAATACGAGGTAAATATCCCTCCTTCATATCTTTGTTTGAAACGTCGATCGTGATAACTTGACGCGCGCGAGCTTTTAAGAAGAAGGTGGACAATGAGCGAGGGGAACGCTTTTTATTTAGTGTTTCATTTTCATAAGGCAAGCACGGCAAATTTTCGCACGCCTGATTGCGGATCGTCGGTATTGTTGGCGTTACCGAAGGTTCCTCCGCGATCGGAACCATTTTTAAAAACGGAATCGGTTTTATGGGATTACTATCTAGAACCATTGTATCGTGATGAAAAGATAACTCAGCTTTTTCGGCTCTCAAGAACTCTAATCCGATTATTCCGTTCCCCGGTAAGGGAAAAGAGTCCGCAAAAACATGAAATTTCGTAACAACTCCCCACAATTCTATCAAGGCAAATCCGATGCTATTCAAACTCGCAGAAGATATTCCCGTAACCGTGAGTTTTTCGTCCATATAAACGTCAGTTGAAGGATCAAGAGAGTGTAGGTCGATAAGATTAATTTGTGATAAAGTGTCTACTAGAAGACGAGCCTGTCCGCCGGCAAAAGAACTTGATTTTGCAACTACTTCCGGGTATTTTATTAATTCAGTGGTTTGTTTTGCAGTCTCGAGGCCTTCATTATGGTGTAGGTCTGGGTTTGGGGGAATGGTTGATGCGTTGACGGAGCGCTCGTCTCCGTTGGGTTGGGACGAGCGCAGTTTGAGTTTAAATTTTCGGTTTGCTGTTTAATAGACGTCAATGGGGTAGTCTGAGAAAGAGTAGAGGGGGGAGCAGGGTCAGTGAAGCTGACAGACGGATGGACGATTTCCCCTTCCTTATTTCCTGGATATACAGCTGATTGTGGAAAAAAAGGGGGTGTGTAAGCACCCCATGGCTATTCATTTGTGTAATACTGCGGATAATACGACATATAGTTGCCTTGAGATTCGGCGTATGGGAAATTGTCAAAATGTTGATAGGATGGATTTTCGGCTTAATACGCGTCCCATTCGTGTATAAAGTGTGCTCCTCTTGTTGGGTATTCTGCATAGCGCGGTATAGGTGGGCGAAAATGGCCACTAGGAAGCGCGGCGTTTCGAGGGACCATAAAAGGTCGGTTAACTTCTTCACGTTGAGATACATTATATGCGGCTGTGGTTTGTGTGTTCGGAACACGAGGAACAAATCGCTCGTTTGGTCGAGAGGTCGAAAAGGGGGGACGAATTGGCCCTGCGTAACTGAAGCTGCGTTGGTCAGGATATAGCGATTGAAAAGGTCGCGGGAAAGATGGTGGGTTAGCAATTGACGGTCCGCGTGTCGTATATCGTTCGGCAAATAATTGCTCTTCTAAGCGAGCATATTCGAGGGCTACGTCTAACGTCGACGGTTTTTGTATGGCTACTCGAAGTTCCAAGTCACCTCTTAAACCTCTAATAAACCCATTTAATGCCGTTGAATTTACGAGTGGCTCGAAAGATTTGACTTCCTCTGGGTTAAATTGATTAGATAGCGCGGCTTTCGATTTTTTGATTAAATCTTTTATTCTAAATCCGAATTCGTTAACCGTTTCTGTGTTGGACATTTTCGCTTGCCCTAATTGTGAATGATAATGAGCAAAAGGGAGAGTGGTAGCCGCAAAATGTTCTTTAAGATGTTTTATGAAGGATTGAATATCAGCGAAGGTTTTACCTTCCACGGATTCGTGAGCGGTGCCTCTTAGTTTTGGAAGTGTTAGTTTCACGAATTTTGCCTTATCATAATTTCCACTAAGTAAAGAGTATGCGTTTTCAAATTCTAACACGAAATTACGGAGGTCACAGTCTTTACCGTCGAACAAGGGAATTTGATTCAGAATCGTTTGAGTTTCTAAATATTTTGTCATTGCCGTGACAGCGAGTGCAGCACTTTCTGCCATCGTGATGAGAAGTTTAAAATTCGATAATTGAAAATAAGAATTAACTCGATTGTCAGGGAAATTAAATAAAATAAGTAGACAAACAGAGAATAATTGGTAAACACATTAAACAATGAGACACATTAAACATATACATAAATTATAACATAATGTTTCCTTTTGCCAAGATATAATAATAAATTTTTAAATGACTCGTATTTCCGGAATATTTGAGATAAAATTAAATTTGAACTATGTTAAACTCTAACATTATGTAAGATACAGAAAATTACTTGCAAAAGAAAACATTTCAAATTTAAAAGAAATCGGATATTTAATAACTTATTCGGCCCGTGTTAAACTGAGAATACGTTATAGTGAAACAAAATGGAGAATAATTTTAGATGACTTGTATAATTAAAACTAATTGTATGAATGGGCCCAATAATTTAAATGTATATTCTGTTTTGGTTTACACTAAAGACATGATTAAAATTCACGTGGATTCAGAAAAGAATTGATTATAATATTTTCAGATCAATCATAACTTGTGTTGAATTAAATATATTATTCCCTTAAAAAACAAATATATATATATATATTTTAATTATATTTAAACAAGTTGACTGTATATCAAAAGTATTTTAAGTTGATATAACAATTTCTACAAGTCAAATAAAATAAATCGTTTTCTCAATGCAAGGATAAGAATATTTATATTCCTATTTTCATAAACGGACATTTGACAATAAATTTATATTCAGTTAATAACTAAATTCGAAATTAGAACAGGGGAAAACATAATATTTTGCAAGTATGAAGATAATATACAATTTACATCAAGAAAGTATTAATCTCACAGCGGGTTATGAACAATGATCCCACTTCTGACACCAAAATCTCTGTTACGTCACCGAAGGTGGCGTTTAGAAAATTAAAACTATAACTATTAAGAGGTAAATTTAACCCTCTGTGGATCCTTGCTCTTTCAAAGGGGGTACCAGCCCACACTGTAAGATACTATACCTGCTCGATATTTATTTGTAAATAAGGGTTCAAAAGTAATTAGAAAGGAAAATGCGTGGACAAGTAGTATTTATTCTTAAGAAATCGTTCTACTTACAAATTATATAACTCTGGACCTATGGGAAGTGGTTGGTTGGCTCCTTGTTAAAGGTTAATATCTACACTACCGAAATTCGCGATTCCAACTTAGACTGCTTTTTTAAGCGTCACACAGGGACCTCGGTACCTAGGATATGCAAAAACTATCCCTTCCATTTGCAAAATTCCTCCCTTCAACCGATTTTCCACCAATCATATCATAAGAGGGAAAATGGAGGAAAATCGTGGGGAGGGTAAATCGGGGGCCCCAAGAGGGTCAGCAAGGACCTCGTGGGCCTATGTTTTATTACCAAGCATCTGTTCCACAGATCTTGGTTTTTACCAATTCCGAGGTTTGAGTGCTCTTAATTTTATGATAGGATTAACCTATAAGGGTAAGCAACAAAAAATGGTACGTGCTTGACAAGCCAAGACCCGGATCCAAAGATTCCAAGATTTTAAAAAGGTGTCGACAAGATGGTCAATCCTTGAACTCTGTTTCTTAAGTTTTTTTTTGGTTTTAGAGTTTTATGGTTCATTTGTTACTGAAGCTGTTGCCAAATTTCCCACAGGCCTCAGATGTAAGGGAAAATATAATATTGATTAGTAAGACTCCATATTAGAAGACATATTAAATAAATGTACATATGTAAAAATATCATTAGACAAATTTAAAATCCACACAGTGGGCCCACACAATGCACGCAACATACATACTTAATGATATTAATTAATAATTAGTAATTTGATTCATCATTGGTCTCTTTTCCGAAAGATATGAAGAAGGGCGAACCGACACGTCCGAACGTAACATGCTTTCACTGTTCTTGCGTTCAATTATTCTCCCCTCGAGTATCTGATTTTCAGAAATCAATTCATGAATCAATTCCCTCATATCATTCACTTCTTGGAGAATGTCACAGCTAATATCTTCAGGGATCTCTGGATTACGAAGTAATCTGTGGATTCTCACTTTCAAAGATTTCGCTTTTAATCTATAGTCTTTCTCTCTCGATACTTGACTATGTTCGTTCAATTTGTCGTCCCCTTCAGAAGGGCACGACACCTCACCTCCTCCCGGAAGAGGTGATGAGGCTTTTCTTTTCAGAGCTTTTCTCCGTCTAGAATTTTCAGCATCGGTCGTTTCAGAATCAGACTTGCTTTCCGTCTTTTTTGACTTCTTGCTCATCTTCTTCTTTAAATTCGGAGTACTTGGTTTCGTAAACATGTCCGTTTTCGTGTCCGAGTAGTCGTTCTTTTCAGTCTCTGTTTCCATCTGAATGGAGACATCATTCGATTTGTTTTGTTCGGTATTTTCGAGGCTATTTGTATTATTCATTTATCATCTGGGTCTTACCTCCCTCTTTAATCAGACAGCAGTTGAATGTTGGCGAATAAGTACAAGTCTCAGAAGCACTACCCCCTCAGAACATGTACCCTCACAACCTGCCGCCCTTAGGAGGGAGAAGAATTATTTGTTTTAAATCTGTCATTAGTTTCAGCTTAAACGCTTGTTGCCGGTAACCTCGACCATACATCCTATCGCCACGTCGCTCAAGCTTAGGATTAGGGGGGTTTTATAGAGGACCCCACCTCACGGCCGTGCATTTAAGCCTAGCCCCCGCTTCTTATATTTACCTCGTTCCCTTATAACGCTAACTCAAATTAGGGTCGTTGACATACACATAAGTTTTACGGTAATTAGGGGTTGGGTAGCGTTGTTTCAAACCAACCCCAGTCCAGCTGTCCGGAGGTGCTTATTCAGAGCAGCAACGAGTTGCCTCCAAGAAAATGAAACCAAACAACTTCGTTCAACAATATAACAGTAACAACATCTCATCACCGGTCGGCAACAAGAAGCTGCTGAGCATGTTATTCACACCTTCCCCCATGCACAGGGGAGTTTGCATATCCGCAACCTTGCAATCCGCCCTGGTAGCCTGGGACTCCAGGCTTCCCTACTAAGTCCCTAGAGAGAAGTAGGGCCAGGGAGTAGATAGGGACAGCGGGAATTTGTATAATCCATTAAATGGAGTTATAAGAACCGTCTGGCTCCGAACGGAGCATAGATTCCTCCCTTTCGGGACAAAATAACACTTTATCCACAATTAAGCAAAAACACAAGTCCAAAGGCCGCGCAAAGGAAAAACGTCTCTGATTTCCTTACTTGCTTCAGAATTTCTTCTTCTTGCATGCAAGGACTCAAGATGACAGAAGACCGGTGCCATTTTACGGGAAGATTCTCTGCTACACTCGTCCTGAGGGAATCATGTTAATCAAAGGAGATTCCCATGATCCCCCCAGTCCTCATCAGGGTGGCCACCCAACCGGGAGAACCGGGAAAAACCCGGGAGAAAAATCAATCGGGAGAAAACCGGGAAAAAGCCGGGACAGAAATTTTAATCGGGAAAAAACCGGGACTAAAATTTTACATTTAAAGATTTCAGAAAATTAAAGTTAAAGGAAAAAGTTTTACTCAATAAAATTTTCTGATAAGTTTGTTTACAGATTTCATTCAAATTTTTCATAAAACATCAATAACTTCTTTTTTAAATAAATATTTAATTATTATTTTTCCATAAGAATTAAAATTCATCAAAAGATTCAAATTCAAACATTTTGAAATTCAACTTCTTATACAAAATTGTTATAAAACATGAAGAAACCGATGTCTTCATGTTTTATACTAATTAAAGATGACCAAGTGATAAAATGATTATTTTATATTATAAGATTTTATAAAAAAATATTAGAAAATAATTAAATTTCTAGAATAATTTTTTTTATTTATAAAGATAATTAAAATTCTTTGCAAATAATTAAATTTTAGAGAAGAATTTTATTATTTATAATGATAATTGAAATTTTGAACAGATTTGTTTTCAAAATGTTTAAAAGTAATTGAATTTCGAAGAAGAATTTTGATATTTACAAAGATAATTGAAATTTTTAAAATTTTAAAAAAGTTTTGAAAATAATTGAATTTCTGCGAAGTATGTTATCTGAACTTTTGAAAATAATTAAATTTCCATGATGAAATTTCTTATTTTTTGAAGATAATGATAATTTGACGAGAACTTAAAAAAAATTTGAAAACAATTGAAATTCTGCGGGGTATTTTATTACTTTTGAAAATAATTGAATTTCCATGATGAATTTTATTATTTATAAAGATAATTCAAATTATGACAGGCATTTTATTGAATTTTTTTAAATATTCGAATTTTGGAAAAGAATTTTATTATTTATAAAAATAATTGAAATTTTGAACAGATTTTAAAAAAATGTTAAAAATACCTAATTAAAATTTTGCCATGCATTAATTTTATTAAATTTTAATAAATATTATTACAGATTGTTTGATGTTAAAGTATATGTGTTGGCGAGAAATGTGATTTTTTTACAATTTTGTGTTTCCTTTTCGGCGTTTTTTCCTAAAATTGCATTCGACTTTTTCCAACTTTTTCGGAAATTTGATGCTACTTTTCGTGACTTTTGTTGTGAATTTATGCGACTAAAGATACTTTTTTTAGTCTTAGAGATGATCCGAGCCCTGTTTTTAGTGTTTTTAGCCGAATTTATATCATTTACAACTACATATTACATAAAGGTAATGTTCTGCTCACAGTAAAATTATAATTAAAAACCGGGAGAAACAGCTCAATTTCACCGGGAGGACCGGGAGAAAACCGGGAGACGAAAAATTTAAAAATAGTGGCCACCCTGCTCATGCATTGCCCAGCGGGGACGCCACGGACGTTGAATCTCAAGCGAAACGCTTCACCTCTGAAAGGTTTAAAGTTTTTAATTAGTAGAATAATTACCCTATCTAGCTTTAAGTCCTCTGATGCACAAGTATACCATCATGTTGATGGGCCCTGCATCGTACAGTTCTTATCCGACGATAGACTGTTGAGTTCTTAATTTAAAAATTTCTATTTACCCTACTAACTGCCTCTTGAGCTTGAGGACTTGTTTTGCGAAGGACCCGAAGGCTTTGAAGGCTGTCGGCTTGACCAATTGACCAGCAAGTTCAGGCCATCTTGCTTCGGGAGCTTCTAATTGGGATCTGAGTGCCGCTCTGAGGGAATTGTATTTAGGGCAATGTGCAACGACATGTTCGACTGTCTCAACTCCTCCACAACTACAAAATTCACTATCGGCGAGGGTACGTGAACAGAGCCAAGAAGCAAAGTCCCCGTGCCCTGTCATGAATTGTGTTGTGTAATATCCAGGAGAAAGAGAATTATTTAAGAATCTTATTTTAACAGAGGGGAAAAATAATTTAGTGAGCCTTCCGTGCTCCGCGATATTCCATTGGCCTTGCCAAAGTCTCAAAGTTTCGATTCGAATTTTATTCTTAATCGCGCCCGTGACTTTAGTATTTTCGAGAAATTCGAAATTTCCGAACTGAGTATTTAAACCGTTTCTAAGTTTCGAAATCGCGACTCTTTCTTTAATTGCCAAGCGAATTGGCAAAACCCCAGCAACAACGGGCAAGGCATCCGTGGATACAGTTCTGTATGAACGTGTAACTCCAAGGAGGACAGACCGCTGAGCTGATTCTAGTTTCTGGAGTAGTTTATCATTCTTCTCTGCCAAGTCGATCCATGCTCTCGCAGCGTAAAACGCTTTCGGAACGAAAACCGCCTGATAGATCGTCCTGAGTGTCCTTCCTCCAAGACCCCAGCTGGCTTCTGCCAATTTCACAAGACTGTGAAATTTATTTTTAAGGTCAATAGATAAATTTGTAATATGATCCGCGATACTTAGTTTTTCTCCAAAATATACACCAAGTAATTTCGTGCTGAAGGCATACTTAATATTTTTATCGTTAAGTTTTGCAATTGGATGTCTGTCTGTACACGAGCTGTACGGACCAAACTTCTTGTTCGAAAATTTCTTATTTCTCGTTTTGCTCTTCCGATCTTTCCGTACGACCGCGAGATCTTTTTGCGCTTTAGGTTTACGCGATTCATATTTGACATAAGTCATAACCGTTTTACTTTTGGAGATTTGGAGACCCGCGTATTCGCACCAATTTGCGATTTTTTCAACGACGATGTTACTTTTAGTTTCAATTATTTCCCGTGTGTCTCCTTCGATCAATACAGTGAGGTCGTCCGCATATACAACAAAATTATCGCCAAGTAATTCTTCGAGTTCGCACAGAAGTTCGTCAAAAACAATGTTCCAGCAACTAGGCCCGAGTTCTGATCCTTGCGGGCAGCCTCGAGTAGTTTTCTTATTTCCACTGTGTTTGAACCATGAAAGCGTGATCTCTCTGTCTTTAAAGTAATTTTTCAATACTTCATAGACGTTCTGAGGACACGCTCTCTTGATGAGTCCTTCTAAAATCATTGGCCAGAGAATATTATCAAATGCGCCAGTTATATCAAAGAAGATTGCTAATACGTAGCGTTTAGGACTTGTCGCTACAAGCCTTCGAAATTCAACTAGCGCATGTTCAGTTGATAATTTATTTAAGAAACCAAATTGTTTGTTCGATAAGTTAGCGGGCTTTAGTACAGTACGCTTCATGCGTTTAAGAAGGAGTTTTTCAAAAAGTTTTCCGAGGACCGGTAAGAGACATAGAGGTCTGTACGACCTTACATTAGTTCGATCTTTATCGCGCGATTTGAGAAGAGCTCTGAGGGTACCTGATTTCCAAGCTTTAGGGAAGACACCGAATTTCAAGCAGCCGTTCAAGAGTTTAACAATTGTTTCTCCTATAAACGGAATTGCCATTTTGACAACTTCTACTTCAATATTATCTGGTCCGGGAGCTTTACCATTTTTGAAGGATTTAACAGCTTTATTCACTTCCTGAAAAGTGAACTCTGGTTCATTCGCTTCAGTTGAGACATACTGTTCTTCCTCTCCAACAGCAGAGTTAGGCGGAGCATCGGGGATAAGAATTTTCATGAGGTACTTTGCAGTATCCTCTGAATTTAAAGTATGACCGTCATTAGTTTTAAGCGAACATGGGACTTCCTCAATCCTTAGCTTTCCTACTTGATGTTTGTAGACAAAGCCGAATGGATTTGAGTTGCCCACTTCAGTAACAAATAATTCCCAGCTCTCTCTTTTAGCATTACGAATAGCTTTCCGATACGCACTAAGACCCTCGCGGTATTGAAACTGCTTTACTAAGAAATCCGTTTCAAGTTACTGTGAGGGTTCTTCAGAGCGATAAAAATTAAATTTCGATTTACGGTACGAGTTACGAGTTAATACGATTTCGCGTTTCAAAATAGTTAAATGTTTATTCCACCAGGGATTTCTCTTAAGTCGCCATCGTTTCTTCGGCATTGAAGATTCGCAAGATTATCTGTTTTATTTTCGTGTAATTTAATTTCGATGACTCTATGGTCACTCGATGTGATATTTTTAAATACTTTCCAGCTCTTAACGAACGGAAGCATATTTGAGGTGACAAGTGTCAAATCAATATATGAAGATCCATTAAGGCTAGAAAAGGTGGGCTCTTGGTGTCTATCATTAAGGATTCGAAGATCGTGTTGAAGGATGAATTCTTCAACAACTTCGCCTTTATTATCGAGGGTATTTCCGCCCCAAAGCGGGTTCTTTGAATTCGCGTCTAAACAGATAATGATTTTCTTCCCTCTAAGTTCATGAAGGACGTAGTCGAGCTGGCGCAAGTGCGCCTCGACTTCGTCTTCATATTGGAAATAACAAGAAACAGCATAAAAATCGTTGTTCACCTCAACACAGACGCAATGTTCTGTATTGAGATGTCCAACAGAAAGGATGGAAGTTTCAGTATTCAATGCTGCTACCGCCGATTTTGGTTTATTAACTTGGGCGTTCGCGATACGAGTATTACAACTGAGACCGCTCGGTCTTCCATTAAACGCGTAGGGTTCCTGCATAAGCAATACATCGACTTTATTTGAAATTAATTTATTACGGATTTCGCCCGAAACGATTTTAGCACCTCGCATGTTGTGCTGCCAAATAGTTAGTTCGTTACCTACTCGCGATTCGCGTATTGGGCTGTTGCAAGGGCCCGAGGGAGACCTTTGATCGCCAGAGGAATGTCCAGCGTCGCAGGAGTTGGGGTAAGGATGATTTCCGGAGGAGGATTTCATCGGGTTGCTCTCGATTTTGTTTCTGAAACTTGTAGACGGCACCCAGTCACACCTCTCCAAACACACAACCGGGCGACTCTCTACACATCCACGCAAGAGTCGAGAATCAATGCTCAAGCGCTTCTTAAAAGTTTCAGAATCCATAATAGTATTAATAAACTTCATTGCAAACTTCATCCCTGCCTTCAAAGGCACCTCAAATGGGAAAGAACCGTAGTGGCCGCAGCGGTACGGGTTGAGAATAATTTTGCAGTATAGGATACCTCCATGGGCCGAGACAGTTTCCTGCCACTCCCATGGCCGTACCCTAGTCCTCGTTTCATCGTTCGATAGAAACATTAACCTCGCCAAACGCCAGACTATTCGCTTGGCTAACCGTCTAGAAGAGTCTTGGGCCAAAGAGGGCGTGTTGGGGCTTCCTCAACCCGCCAGGATCGACATTCCCTTCGACACGGCAATGCGCGCTCGGTAATACGTGCCGGATAGAGACTTAAGAATTGAATTTCCGGGATTCAATCCTGCATTTATTACGGGTAAACATTCTTTCGCGATTCGCGGAGATTTTATAAAAAATAAAAATAGGGAGCAATGATGTTGGCTCGAATGAATAATATAATTGGCTCGAAATAAGAGTTAAGTTTGAGTTTAAAGTTGCTACCTCACGGCAACAATAATAATTCTGATTTTCAACTCCAGCAGCTCCGAACTCCTAAGAGTATTTGCTAGAGTTGATATTAGGTTACTTTAACGAGAGTCAGCATCTTATTTAACCCATGTAAGTGCCTGACTCTCAGTATACCTTTTGTTGTGCAATAATACATAGTATTAAGCACTTAGATGAACCGAAGGATCGTAGTAAACAAGTTACAACGTCCTCAGGCTTTTTGAGAGTAGATATAACTAGTATATCTAAACTCGGCCGGCTGATATGCTAACCCTCAGACTGTTTCGCCATTCAGAGGTTGATCATGGGTATATATACAATTAACGCATACTTTCGTACACACTTAAAGGCTTTGTTTGTCACATAAGAGCCATTTACCGACCCGTGACCTGCTGTGCTTATCGATCAACATGAATAACTAAACTCCAAAGGCGCATAACACTAGCATAAGGATAGAATTTGAGGCGCCGGCCGAAAATTCATTTAAAAGTCGCAGAAAACCAAACTAGTGAAAGCTTCGGAGGCAAACACTGTTAGGAGTTCCTTTACCAGACTAGCACGGCATCTACCCTTTATACGCTAAGGTTATGTGTAAACATACTTGACTCGTTCATGAGAAGGCACATTCAGATTTGATGGCACGTTCAAATTCGAGCTTTTCGCTCAGGATTTTCGAGAACCCCTCTTATTTTGGGTGTTTGATGGTAAACACTTTCAAATAAGTCAAGATATGCCTAATCTCACATAAGTTTTTCGGTGCAATATGCTTTCCGGGTTATAGCAATAAAATTAGAGGCGAAAAATCAGAGAAGAACTCCAACCCTCGCCTCCAATAAGAAATTATGCTATTTTTAAGATAGCAAAAATTTCTCTCGGCACAACTGTATCTCTTTTGAGACGCTCAAAAATTTATACAACAGTAAAAACTTTTTAGAGCTTCCAGTGGCCGAGTTTTCGTGCGCATTGCTTTTTAGAACATAGGTGTTTGAAAAATGGGGTAAAATAAAATGGAGAATAAGACACTTTAGTGCCCCACTCTCCACTTACACACCAGACCCTATACAGGTCTATTCTACAACTTTTGTTGAAAGAATGTCCGATGTGTTCCCACCCAAATTCGCATAGTCCCATGACTTAAGCGATTCGTTCAAAAGAATGGAAGCCAAAAGCACCCCATACATCCATTCCCAGCACATTGCTATACCCGAATTTCTTATGATACTAGGCATTACAGTATCAGAACCCTTGTGAACGAATTATAATTCAGAACATCAAGTCATTCATGGTTCGTTTATCTTGTGGAGCACTCGCCAAGCTGACATGGCAAATCCTCCTATTTTGTTGCAAAAACAACAAAGTCCCCATGCGCATTGCTTTTTAAGGCATATTGCGATGAGGTATGTGAGACGCAGACAAGCATCCTGTTTTATATGTAACAATGATGTTGGACACTCGCTAAACTGACATAGCAAATCTCCATATCAATGCAACATTATTAGAGGTATATTTTGGCACTTACTAAGCTGACATAGCAAATCCCTATATCCTTTATTAAAATGCCTCACGACATTTTCACATTCAAAATTTCTGATAATTACAGCAAAGCTGCAACTCGTGGCACCATCAGGGAAATTAGCTCCAATATACTTTTGTATATATGTTACCTAATATTCACCCACCACTTTAGGCCAATTCAATACAACCTTTAGAGCAGTAGCATGAAGTTAATCATCTACCTGTGGTATGTATACTAGCATAGGGTAGAAGAACTGGCGGAAATTTATTCAAAAACCACGGAACAGCATTAATAAGCACAAAGGCGTACTTGTTATTTCACAAGAAACGACTCATAATGGCAATACTGCTCCTTTAAAAGGTTACCGGTATCTGTCCCAGGTACACCTAAATAGCATAAAACTTTAGGCTCGTTCAATATCGGGTTATTTAACCCAAGGCCCATGTAGGTCCTTCTATGCGTTCAAAAGTTGAGCTATTTAGCCCGAGGCCCGCAAGGGTCCTCTTTGTGCGTTCAAAAATTTTTCGGATACGAGCCCAGGAGTAGAAACCCTATTACGTAAATATATATATATATATATATATATATATATATATATATATGCCTTACTCTTTTAATTCACTTGCCCCTTAGTGATTATTATTCAAAAATTTTTAAAGCAATTTTAGGCGCCACAGCTAAATGTGACACCCCAAGATTATTGTATTATATGAATATTATAGCTTATCGTATTTATAAGATTCACTTGCCCCTTAGTGATCTTCAAAAATTTTTACAGCAATTTGGGGCACCCACAGCTAGAAGCCGTGGGCGCCCCAATATAACTATAATTATATGATATTCTTCATTGAAGAATTCATATTATTTTGCATGCTCAGTTCCCATATGCAAAAGTCTTTAAAACAAAAAGGGGCATCACAGCAGCTGTGACGCCCCTTAGGCAATATATTATATTTTATTTGTATATTTGCTCTTGTTCGCGTCTGCATGAAGCAGATACATTCGCGAGGAATGCTTTTTATTATCCACAACCTATGGACGCGCTCTGTGGCATGAGCTGCCCATGGTCTACAGGCTCACTTAACCGGACGTTTCAAGAGCAAGCTCCTTATGTCCAGTAAGATCACCATTGCAAGTAGGGCTACCACGTTCAAAAGGTCGGCAGCCCCCGCATAGTAGCCAGACAGAGAGTAGATAGGGACATCGCCTATGTTGTTTTACGTGCAGGACCTCCCAATACTGGTATACCCACACGGCTCGCCTACGAGCGTAACGGGGCCGAGATACGCTCGGCCAGCGTCGACGACCAAGATGTTCTGGTCGTCTACCGATTCCCGCAAGGTCAGTAAGGACAATTGCGGACCCTCGGTGGGGGCCGGAACCTTTCCTATCCCTAACGGCTATGCAGGCCGCTACCCGAGTTGAGACCGTAACTCACACGTCGAGGCGGATGAGAGTGGACAGTCGCGATGACACTAGATGTGCCCAATTGACTGCCCTCTCCCAAGAACGCCTCTAGCCTCAAGCGATGTAGGCTGTTAACCACTGCCATTACGTGTCCAACCCAATGACCTGTGGGAGACAAGTCTCCCGGGCATCCGGTCCCGGTGGTACCGTTTATACTCTGGTATGAGTACCGGTTGGGAATCTTACCATTCCCTGCACCGGTGGGCAAGAGAAAAAACAATTCTCCCTTTAACGACCGCAGCTTTAAATCGCAGCAGACGGGACAATTCACCTTTTACGCATGCATACAATAATCATTCATTCATCCTTTCACTCCACATTCGTACTCACGCATTCGCAATAACCCAAGCTCTCATCTTAAACGCACGCTCCGCAAATTCACACAAACAATCATAATACTCCTTTTTACTCAAAACATTACTTACATCCCATTGCCCAGGTCTTCCAGTGACATTCATACCCTCCAAATCTCTAAACCTCTCATACATATTGCAATCACACAGCACATTTATCCAATTCTCATTCGCAAAGCCACACGGACAGAACGGGGAGTCGGACAAATTCCTCGAGTGAAGAAAGGCATTGAGACTCCCATGTCCCGTCAGTAAGTAGCCCATCTTCAGACCTGGGTCGAACATTTTGCATTTACCCACAAATCTAACATCTTTTATCCATTCATACGTAACCCTTCCCTTCGTACATCCATCCCATCTTTCCTGCCACACATAATTTGCTCTCTCAGTTACTAATTTCTTTCTCTCAATCACATTCATTCCTTCATTCATTTCATCATCAGTCACTAAATCAATTTCATTTATTGCAATATTCTTTCGTACCATGGTCCAGCTCGCTCTTCTCTTACATTCAAGGTCCCAAGGTAGCGATCCATAGAGGACTTGCATCGCCACCGTTAAGACCGTCCGACACACTCTTGTACATGCATACAAACAAACACGCTGACATCTATTTAGTTTTTCACATACAGTTTTGAATTTCGCTAATTCATACCAAACAATCGCACAATACATCACAGCAGGCACCATCATCGCATTCATAACTGTCTTCATTACACATCTTTTCAAACCCCAATCTTTCCTAAGCACTCTACGCAGCATTCCAACAATATTACTTACTTTTCCTCTCATACGGTCCACATGCACTCTATATTTCATATCAACACTCACCAAAACATCCAAATATTCAAAACTATCAACAAACTTCAATTTACGCACATCGTCCTCATTCACTTCAACATACACTCTTCGATTTACCATTTGGAGACCCCCTTTAAGTACCATACACACCGTTTTACTATCATTCACGTCCACTCCTACTTTATCACCCCATTCATACACTGGTTTCATAACCACACTCGCTCTACCTTCCACTGCATTCCTCGTATCCCCTTCCAGGATCACTACCAAATCATCCGCAAATGCTATCACTTTCACACCTAATATATTCAACAGATTCAACAATTCATTCATACCGAGGTTCCACACAGAGGGCCTACAAACAGACCCCTGTGGGCAACCTCTCTCCGCCATTCTTACAACTTCATCCATCCCATTTGTCATACACGCCATTCGTTCATAAAAGTAATTTCTCCACATATTCAGGTCTTTATTCGTACAATTTGCTTCATTCTTTAACTTTTCTAACACAACATCCCACAACACATGGCTAAATGCCCCCTTAAAATCAACAAACACACCAATCACATACTTACGGTCAGATTCATTCACTATTTCCTTTAATTTCATCCATGTATCTTCCGTACTTTTCCCTTTCATAAATCCATATTGGCATTTATTCCATTTTCCATCTATACATCTTAACAATCTCTCAACCATCATTCGCTCCAAGATCTTACCCAGACCACTTAGCAGACTGATGGGTCTGTAAGAGTCCGGGTCAGATCTTGGCTTACTAGCATTCTTCAACAAAGCGACCACTCTAGCTTTCTTCCACTCCTTGGGAAAGACACCCTCATTCAAACAAGAGTCATACATCCCTTTCATAAACTGAGGCACTGCATTATATACATGCCTCAGCATCACATTCGTCAAACCATCATACCCTGGTGCCTTTCCCAATTTCATCTTACTCACTGCACTACTAAGTTCATCCATACTACATTCATACACAGCATTCTCCCCACCTAAGCGGTCGGCCACCCCGCCGACATCGTTAATGTCGGCCACCCCGCCGACATCGTTAATGTCGGCGGCATGTCCGACCGCCGGCGGGAATAAATCATTCATTAACACATTCGCACTTTCTTCCCATGTTCTCGCAAGTCTTCCATTCCTTTTCATACCAGCCAATCCATACCTATCTAACTTACCCATACATAATTTGTAAACACGGTTCCAGGGATTTCTGGAACCCTCTTTACTAACATACTCACGCCAATCATTTTCTTTTGCATCCTTCATCATTCTCTTGTATTCTCTCACACAGTTTTTCCATTCATTCCATTTACATTTATCCAAATCACCCGTTCTTCTCCGTTCATCCTGATAACTTTTCCTCTTCTTCCTTACATCCTTACGCTTTCGTTCTAAACATTCATTCCACCATAGCACTCGATTCCTATCACGCCGACAAATTTTTTTCATACATTCATTATTCGCTTGTTCAATCCATTCATACATTTTCCTCACCTTGTCCTCCGCTGAGAGCTCTGAGTACCGATCATACCCAAAGTCAGTGGCAGAGGTCTCAATGAGGACTTCATATTTATTCCATTCACACTTCTTATCATTCCATCTTTTTAACTCGATCAATTGTGTTTCATCCTCGCTTACATTCACTCTTACTTTTATTCTTATCACGTTGTGATCACTCGTACAAATCTCATCCAGTACATCCCATTTAAACAAACATTCACTTCCGCTGAAGAGGGACATATCTATGTCACTCTGGCCGTTCGGCCCACTAAAGGTATAAGTGGGCGATGGCTTGTTCAACACAGACATGTCCCTCCACAGGATCCAATTAGACAACCTTTCACCTCTACCCAATGTTCGCCAACTCCGACCTAGGGCTTTGCTATGCCAAAGGTCGGAGGAGGCATTCGCATCCATTCCAATTAACACACGCTTACCATCAGCCATTCTTAACACATTACTCATATACTCAACACATTCATCCACTTCGCCATTAGGCCTACAATACACTGACACTACATACATTTCACCAATTGCACCTTTAATCCATACACACACACCATCCATAAAATTTAAATCATCCATAACCATACATTCATACTTACTGTCAAACACTGCCACACACGCTTTCCCAGACTCACTCGCAAATAGTCTAGGTCCCGCAGTTAAACCGCAAACTCTGCCATTATTCAAATAAGGTTCCTGAAGAAGGCACACCTGAATGCGCTCCTCCAGGACATATTGACTTAGGTCATACATGACCCCACATGCTCCATTGCAGTTTAACTACAGGACCTCCAAATTCATGCAATTATTTGCCTCATTAGCCATTGCTGAATCTAGCGCGCAGCACTCTTAACCTCCATTCATGCTCCGGGCACTCTAGCGAGGTAGCCGTATGCCCAACTGAGGCTAGCCCCCTCGCTCTACAATTGGGCCAATCTGCCGGGGCCTTGCAGGCCGCCCCAATATTTCCCGGTTTTCCACAGTGGTAACACACCCTCTCCAGTTTACACTCCGTTACCCTGTGGCCATATCCCAGGCACCTAAAGCACCTAGGAACCTTCTCCCATACTTTCACGCGGAATGAGGCCCATCCGACGTAGACGCGACCTTCCCTCAACAACTTATCTCGACACCTCAGCGGCAACTCCACTACAACATTCGCCACCTCACTATTTTTGTTTCCCATCCTTGATATTACCCGACTTCTCTTCTTAAATTCATCGAACTCTATCATGTCCTTAAGGCTCTTCTCATATAAACTCGTCAGGAGTTCCTTCTCGGACATTTCGTTCGGTACGTCGAAGATCAGGACACGGGGGTCAATGGTCTTTGGTCTTTCGACCCTCAGACCAACCTCTCCAAAACCGGAGCAAGCTGTAAGGACCCCCCTGTCCCGATCACTCGCAGTCTCTATAACTACTCCACCTCTCGCCGGTCTCACCTTCTTGATGCAAACGTCAACCTCGTCAACGATTGCCTTATTAATCCTGCGCCTCACCTCTTTCGGCGTCAGGTCCTCGTTGCCACCTTTCACAATGACAGCGTAGCTTTTACGCTGTGCATTGCTACTCGGTCCATTCACATGCATAGCAGTCTTAACGTTCTCACACACTTCACTTACACTCTCCACATTCACGTTCATTTTTTCCACCACTTCACACATAACATTCACACATTCATGCACTTTACCAACACATTCATTCATCCTTTCTCTCTCTTCAAGCCTACCACGCAACATCGCATTCTCTAACGCCATCTTTTTGACCATTTCGTCCAATTTGGACACACAGACCAACACATCCTCCGCAACGTCCCCACAATTATCACTCATCAACAACTCACGCACTTCATTCACAACACCACTTGACTTCATTAACACACTCATAACATGCACACTTACCTCTACATGCATATCCGCTTCCCGTCCACTCGATTCTCTCTGTTTATCCTCTTCCTCCTTCAATATTCTTAATCTTTCTCTCTCTCTTTCCAATTCGACTTTTTTCTTCTCCTTCTTCTCTTTCTCCTTATCCTTCTCTTTTATGAGTTTCTTTAACTCTTTCTTACTAAGGGCTCCGCCCTTAGTTTTCTCGTCCTTCTTTTCTGACGAACTCGAAGCTTTCCCGCGGCTCCTCAATGGAGATCGCGAATTATCACGCCGACGCTGTTGTCGATCCTCGCTACTCTCACTCTCACTCGTATCTCTCTCCTCACCCGTCTTTTCGATATTTTTCTTTCCGAGGCTAGTTTTTTTGGCATTATCAACTGGTTTTTACCCCTTGCCCATCAGGCAGCGTTTTACCGCTAGCAGAATGAAGAGCAAGCACTGGATGAAAGAAGTAGGAAGAAAGGAAATGAAATTAGATATATAGAATAGAATAGAATAGAAAAGCTACGAAAAGGAAATATAGTGTAGAAAGTAAATAGTAAAAAGAGATAAAAGAAAAGGATCCAGTGTTCAATCGTCATCCCACCAGCGCACCACCCTTAAGTGAGGAAAGGCAAAATACAAACAGTATATAGAATAAAAATCAGCATTCGTGCTTCAGATTGACTTCCCTCAACCACGCATCCCCCCGCCACACGGCTCAAACTTAGGATTGGGGGGGACCATATAGAGGGTCCCCATCTCGCGACTAGGCGGTTCAGCCAAGTCCCCGGTCAACAGGTGTACAACGTTCCCCTGCCACGCATCACAGAGGTCGTTGAAGTACACCTGTTGATTACGGTATTAGGATATAGACAGCGTTTACCTATACCCAGCTCAGGCACCCTGGGTACAGAAACCCATAGTGGGGACCGAAGCCCCCACCCCCTGGGGGGAGTAGATAGGGACAATAATAATAATAATAATTGATCATCGGTCAGCTTGTTGCTAGTTTCTGCTGTTCCTTTTCCAGTTGGATATACCAGCAGTCGTTACATATTCTTCATTCTTCATTCTTCTCTCTTCATTCTTCTTTCTTCTTTGCGATCGTTTTGGATCTTATTTCTTCTATATTCCTGCTTTATTTCACATCATTTATCTTTCCTTGATCTTCTTTCTTCTTGACATTTTGTACCTTCCTTCCTCTTGTTCACTTTTACTTCCCTCAATCACCACTACAACTGCCGAAGGGATTGTCAACGGTTGGAAAAATTAGTCTAAGCAGAGTTCTCCGAAGAGATTTACGAGGTTTGGTTCACCCAGCAGGGCTTTCCAGGGAAACCACGTGGAGGTACTCGCCCAGGAGATCCTTCTTCCTGGCTCTGCCGCCGTGACTCGGCCCGGGATTAACTCCCTTTGCCTTTCGTGTCTTACGACTCGCATCCTCTTTTTCACGAGAGGAGCTAGATGGTCACATTCTATAAAATTAAGCGATAAACTTGTCAGTACCCTGTAGACGTCGATACCTTAGGCAATATGAGGTTTTATATATATTTATTCATTCCTCCAATCTTAATTGTTCCCTTCTCTTGAGGGCTTCTATTGCAAATCTTTTAAGAATTTTATAATTTTCCTTTTCTACTAGTTGAGCCATGTCCTCTGACCAACTTTCTCTATTGACTCTTAGTCCGTTTACCAATCATTCTCTTAGATCTACGAACGTGTCGCACTCTACTAGCATGTGCCGCGATGTGTCTTCCCTGCCACATTCACATTCCGATTCATCTCTTAGTTTCATGCTATGCAGGTTGGCATTGAAGTCGCCATGCCCCGATAAGATCTGTGTCACATAATAGTCCGTCTCTATCCAGTGCATTTGGATTCTTCTTTCAATTGAGGGGAAGAACTCAAATGTTGTCCGACCTTTTGTCGTTGTCGACCACTCTTCCTGCCATTTATTAAGAAGATCTCTTCTCAAGTTCTTTCTTAGTTGCGCCGACTCCACTTTATTATTTCTATCGACTGTATGCCTAATGCCACTAATCGTCACTACAAGTCCCTTCCTTATCCAATATTTTGCGCATCTTTTCTGAACTTCCAGTTTGATGGGGAGTTCGCCTGCAATTACTTGAGCTGCCTCAACTGTTATCGTTCTATATGCTCTTGTTACCGCTATTAGCGCGAATCTTTGTGCAGAACTTAGTTTACTCCAATCCTTGACATTAATTTTATCTACCCATGTAGATGCTGCATATGTCGTCAATGCTAAGAACAAGCCCTTATAGATGATTCTTAATGCTCTAAATCCCAATCCCCACTCATTTTACTCCAAGGTATCTAAATTCCTCGACTAGACTTATTTGTTTTCCTGTCAGTTTTATACTTGGTGGTCTTCCCACATCCAGTTTGCCTTTCAGGAGCATCATCACTGTTTTTGTTTTTGACAATTTCATTTTACAATTTGAGCACCAATTATCTGCTTCATTGATTGCCATCGTGCCTTTCTCCTCCAACTCCTTTCTCGAGTTCCCACTTATTATGATGACTACATCATCAGCGAAAGCCACTAGTTTAAAGCCCAATGCTTCCAACGATTTTATCAGATCATCGGATACCAAATTCCATAAGACTGGACCCAGCACTGATCCTTGCGGGCATCCCTGGTTCACCTTTCTTTCAATGGAACCGCTTTTGGTTCTGAACACTACTAGTCGATTGCTGAGATAGTCCTTCAGAATATCCACTACTCTTTTTGCTACACCTATTTTCTTCACTGCCATGATAATGGCTGGCCACCACAGGGTGTTAAAGGCATTGCTTATGTCCAAAAAGATTGCCATAACATACTTTCCTTCCTCCAGTGCCTGGATATTACGAAACTGATGCAATGCATCCTCCGTTGATCTCCCCGGTCTGAAACCGTATTGAGAGTTCGAAAGTACCGCTTCTGTAATTGGTCTAAGTTTTTGTAGGATTAAGCTTTCCATGATCTTTCCTGCTACAGGCAGCAGACATACTGGCCTATATGATGACGGATCAGACTTATCTTTGTCTTCTCCTTTGAGCAGTGTGACAACTAATGATTTTTTCCATTCCTTAGGAAAAATCCCGAATTTTCAGCAACCATTGTATATCTCTATTAGAACCCTCTTACTCAGTAGCCACACTCTTTTCAGAACAACAACCTCAATTCTGTCCCAGCCTGGTGCCTTACCAGTTTTCATTTCATTTATCGCCTCGTCAATGTCCTTTTCAGTAGAGCTGATCATTTCGTCATCCTCTATTTCCTCCTCATACATTCGTTCTCTTATAAAATTTTGTTCCTCGGAGTCTAACTCCGAGTCGTCGTAACAGAACAAGCCATCCAGGAGCCTTTCAGCCGACTCTCTCCACTCTAGCGTGAAGTCGTCGCCCTTTCTCATAGCGCTTATTGCCGCCGTTCCTTTAAGTTTATTACAACTCAATTTATACGCATATCCCCACGGGTCAGCGCTTGCCTTCGTTATAAATGATCTCTAACTCTCCGTTCTTGTCTTGAAGATCAACTTGTTATACTCCCTTTTTGCCTCGCAATATAACCTCCTGGCACTTATTACCTCTTCGTTTTTGAGTTTTCGTGCTTTTTGGAACTCCCTTCTTAGTCTGTAGACTCTTCTTTTGCTATTCGTGAGATCGCTGTTCCACCATCTAGCGCAATTCTTCGTCTTCCCTTTAACAGGCATCGATTCCTTGCATGCTTCCACCATCGCACGCCTTACTCCTCTAATAAGAGTTATTACCTCGTGAACACAACTACAAGTTTTAGCCTCTGGTACCTTACGTAAGTATGCGGCATCAAACAACTCCCATTTTGCTTTTAATGTTACAAATTTCTCGATTGCCAGTCGCTCCTCGCAGATCACCTGCTGTGGGTCATCTGTAACTTCGAAAGTTATAGCATTATGGTCGCTCGATGTCCAGTCTTCTTGAACCGTAAGCCAATACTCTATAAGGTAGCCTGGGACGAACCGAGTACTACCCGCAAGCATGGCACCACTCCGAGTCTCTTTTAGTCGCCTTTTAGGACATGCAGCCGATCGCAAGGGGGCCTATTCTGCGCCCGGGACCCCCACGGGAGAGTAGATAGGGACAACATTGTATCATTGCAAAAGAAAAGAGAGTCTCCAGAAAAATTCTGGGACTCTCTTATAGGTGATTTCTTTATGCACCTATGCGGGTGCCAGGGTCCATTAGGACTATAACCCGATGACTTCCAATACCTGGGTCTCATGAGCCACTGCAAGGTACGTCGGGATTGGAAAAACGCTTCAGATAGCATTGAATTCCTTTAACCGGCTCTATGAGAGAAGGGGTCTCTCGGCGAGCCACGGCAAGCCTAGGCGAAAGATAGACATTGCCCTGAATGCAAGAAGATGGACCCAATGAAATGGGGAAGCAGTTAGTTGCATTCGTATTGGCCCCGATAATACCTTAACAGAAGTGGGAGTGAATTAGCGAGGACAAGCCTCGTGCACTACCAGCGGGGACCACGCGGAGGTTCTGCTTCCAGACCGTAGTCTCACCATGCCTGTACTAGGCAGGCGTGTTGCGTTCAAATGAAAAAAAATAAAAATAAAATATCACATTAGTCGCCTCTTACGACACGCTCTGTGACTAGCTGGATTAGCTATTTTCTGATGCCGGCACAACCACGGCGCTGCTCTCAGTGTGTCCCATTCGAATCGACGACGCTAAGAACAGTCGTTCTATTGACGCAGGTATCCCGGGTTAGTCACACCCGCAGGACCGAAGTCCCCCTGTCGGATAGTCCTCGATATTGGACTTGCCGCAGACCATACGGCACTGCCAGCTAGGGCTCCAGGACTTGCCAACCCCCGTAGAGTGAATAAATTCGCTCTCCCCTGGAGAAGTCAGGTAGCACCGGGTTTCTCATGCCCGTAGGAACTAGCCCCCTGTGATGCGTCCGCTTATGATCCCAACGGACGGGGTTGACTTGGGTAACACCGTCGTACAGTATTTCGACAATGTTGTTTTTCAGCGCAATCATCCATACCGCTGGTTGTGTCTAACTTGCCGTCACGTTGCTCAGCTGGCTCACAGCCAACCTCCAGGGTTTCTCCGCGGTGCTCATAACTGTACGAATCCTCGCTGGGCCCGTTCGTTCGCTCCGTATGTCATAATGTTCAACATTTGCTTTCCAACTTAGTCCTCAGATTACCTTTTATTTCCTAAACTTTTTACTACAAATTCCTACATTTATTTCCTTCATTTTCTATCCACGATTCTGTTTACTTTTTATTTTACCAATTACAAAACTTCCTTTTATCAAGGAACTACCACTGCTCTAAGCCTCTGATTATTTTATTTTCCTTTCCCAAAGCATTTATTTTTTATTTAAAAGAAACATGACATACTAAGTGCCTCAAGGGTAGTTCCTGGGGCACACGTACCAATTTCTACGTCCGGAGTTCTCCACGTGTATGTCGGTAACGCAATTGTTTTATCAATTGCGGCTAAGTGAGATTGGTTTCTTATACACTAGTATCCAGCTCTTCTCTATCTGCATCTTCTAATTCCTTTAATTTTATTATTTCATGCGCAAAGTTTTCAAATGCCAGGTGGCTACTATCTTTAACCATATTCTGTTCCATACCAATGTCTCTTCTCCCTTCGTTGTTTCCAATTTCCTCAAGTAGTTTATACCTCTCATCTCTCCACTTTATACATTCTTTTAAGACGTGCCCACTGTTCTCTACTACTCCACAACTACACATAGGATCCTCACGAAGCCCAAAACTATATAACTTCTCGGCAAAATTGCCATGCCCCGTCAAAAACTGGGAGGTGCAGTGGTTTGGTACGAACTTTCTCAAATCCAATCTCTGTTTGATTTCAGGGAAAAACGTTTTAGTTACCCTACCTTTGCTGCTTTCATCCCACGATTTTTGCCATAGATCCTGTATCACGTTTTCTATTGCCATTCTTGTACCCGCTCTGATTCTCCCACCTTCTTCTGCTTGCAAGTCTAGCCCTCGCCATTGTAACCTTCTCTCTTTCCTAAGTTTGTACATCACCCATTTGCGCTCCGCTTCAAGTTTTATAGGTACTTCTCCACATAGCACTTGCGACGCCTCTGTGGATACTGTGCTATAAGCCCTTGATTCCCCTATCAAAGCGAACCTCTGTGCAAACGCAAGCGTTCTCCAATCCTTGGCATTTGCCATCTCATACCATGTTGGTATTGCATATGTTACCATGGGAATGAATGCTCCTCTATAAATAGTTTTCAGCGCTCTGTACCCAAGGCCCCAATCCTGCTTAACCATCCTTTTTAAAGTAGAGAATAGTTGCCTACCTTTATCAGCTACTTCTTTTACATGCTCCTTTATTTTAAGGCCCATTGGTGCACCTTCCAGAATTACTCCAAGATACTTCATCTTGTCCACCATCTTTAATGATTTGCCATTTAGATAGATTGTGGGAGGTCTACCCATGTCAAGCTTTCCCTTCAGCAACATTACGACTGTTTTGGTTTTCGATAATGCCATCTTATGGTCCTTACACCAACTGTCTACTGCATTTATAGCTGCTTGCCCTATCTCTTGAAGTGTTAATCTCGAATTTCCCGGTATCATTATGATCAAATCGTCTGCATACACCACTACTATCAAACCCATGTCTTTTAATAGCCTTATGAGACCTTCAAAAACAACATTCCACATCACTGGGCCTAGAACCGATCCCTGCGGGCATCCCTTCGTAACCTGTTTCCAAACACTACCAGTTTCTGACCTAAGAACAACCGATCTTTTATCTAAATAGTCCTTGATGAGTTCCACCATTTCTCCACTACATCCACACTGCTTAAATCCTTCAATTATATTTGGCTACCATAGGGTGTTGAAAGCGTTGCTAATGTCTACAAAGATCCCCATGACATACTTTTCAATATATTCCTTGCTTCTGTACAACATGGAATTTATCGCCTCAACTGTTGACTTCTTCCTTCTGAACCCATACTGGCTATCCGATAGGTATTCTTCACATCGGGGAGTGATCCTTCTTATTATTAATGATTCTAGAACTTTGCCCATTACTGGCAGCAGGCATATTGGTCTATAAGACGAGGGGTCACATTTGTCCTTTTCTGGTGATTTCACTAACATTATAACCACTGCCTTTTTCCACTTTTTCGGGAAAATTGGCCACTTCAAACATCCATTATACAAATCGAGTAGTTCATTTAATAGAAAAATCGACGCCCTTTTGAGTATTATAACCTCCATGCTATCCCAACCTGGCGCCTTGCCAGTCCTCAGATTTTTTATTGCAGTTTCAACCTCCTGCATAGTAAAAGGGTTTTCACCACTTTCTTCGTTGTCCATTCTCTTACTAGCTTTAACCCTCTCTGCCTGTTGTTCAAATGTGTCCTCCTCCTCATTATCGTCCACAAAAAGTGCCTCCAGTATTGCCGTAGCCGATTCCCTCCAATCAATTGTTTCTTTATCTCCTGTCTTTATCGAATTTATAGCCGCTTTTGTTTTGAGTTTTCCACTACTCATCTTATAAACAAAGCCCCACGGATCCTTGGTCGCCTCGTTTACAAACTCTTTCCAGCATTTGGTTCTGGATTCATAAATGGTTTTGTCGTATTTTCTTTTTACTTCGTGGTAGGTTTTTTTCGCGCCAAGAGTTTCTTCTGCGTTTACGCCGTTCTTTTTTATCCTTTGATATTTTCTCCTAAGCTTATATGTTTCTTTCTTCTGCTTCGTCAATTCCGGATTCCACCACTTCACCGATGTTTTGTTTACCCCCACGTATGGTATTGCTTTGATAGCTGATGACATTATAACATTCCTAATAGCTCTTTCGTTTATGATAATGCTCTCTCTACAGTCATATTTCAGTGTACCTATCCTTAGTTTACTTCGGCTAACCTCCTCATCAAACCTATCCCAGTTTGCCTTACGCACCTGTAGTCTTCTGTGTGAGGTTATGCCTTGACCACCCCTCATATGGGTTCCTACACTTCCAGTGTATTCATAGAGAATCGCCTGATTATCACTAGTAATTGTTCCTGGTGAGATTCTCCAATTCCTGATTCTTCTAATAGCCGCTTCAGAAGCCAATGTTACATCGATGTTCAAACAGGCGACTACAGTACTGTAAGTATGCTCTTCTCCTGGCAAATTAGCCACAAACAAATTTACATCCATGATCAAATCTTCTAAGATGACTCCCGACTCATCCAACCTGTCCGAGTGCCACATTTGAGACTTTGCGTTAGCATCTATCCCAATTACAACTTCCTTCCCTCTTAGCTTCTCCATAACTAATCTCAGTTTTTTAACGAAGCCCTGGATAGGTTTCGAGAACTGGAAATAGCCACTTACCAGGTAGATTGAAGACTCGCCATATTCCACCTGTACAACAACTATGTGTTGATCTCTCAGGGACTCCAGTTTCATGACCGTTAGCGTGCTGTCCGCAACTATTATTCCTGCCCATGCAGTTTCCTTTTTTTTCCCCAGTAACCACTCTTGTGGTCATACCATAACTCGACATTTTCCCCTTAATCGTGTACGGCTCCTGTATTAAAATAATCTGGATTTTAATCTATCTATTGTGTCGCTTATCTCCGCCACTGTTTTGAAAGATCTACCCGTGTTGACCTGCATTACCCTAAGTTCCTCTCGTTCCCTTATTCTACATCTCGGTTCCATAGTTCGTTCTATTTATTACTCTGTCCAGCGCAGCCTTATATGCAGGGCACATTCTGTCTGAGACCGAGTGGTCCGACTTTTTCTTCGCTCTCTTACAGGCCGCGCATACCGGCTTCTTTTTCGCCTTGGCCTCTGGGCATTCAGTACTCTTATGCCCCTTTTTAGCGCAGTGCGCACAAGTTGACCCCTCTTCCCTACAGAATCTGGCAATGTGCCCATATGATTGGCAGTTGTAGCATCTCGACACCCCTCTGAAATCTTGAACTTTACAGGAATTCCATTCCACATATAACCTGGTCTTGTCGTTCTGCCTGAGAATTGTCCTCACATCCGGAGTCACCTCGACTACCCAATTTGTCACTTCCTCCTCTCTTCTACCAGTTCTGAATCTAGGACTGAAGTTAATTTCGAATCTATCCAATGACATTTCCCCCAAAAGGTCCTCATTTTGCTTATATATAATACCTGCAAGATCATGGGGCTCAATGCTTCTTGGGATGTCGTAGATAATAATCCTTAGATTTGACGAGCCGATCTGTATGGGTTTCAATCCTGCTTTTTCTAGGTTCTTATTATCAATTAACTTTTTGAGATCTTCTGTCGTAGCCGTCTCTATTATCAAGCCTCCGTCTCTTATTTTTCTTACCCCTCTAACTTTTATCCTTTCTTCAAGCGGGTTTATAATTTCCATTACTTTTCCCTTCAGTTTATCCCCTTCCATCCCTTTTATCCCCTCCGGTGGCTTTATTACTGCCGCCTTTACCAACTGCGGTACAACCCTCGAACCCGTAACAAGTGGAATCCTACTATGCCCTTGTCCAATCAGAGCATCTCTATAGGAGCCTCCTTTACCTAACATCCTCTCCTCCGTCTCCTTCGATCTTCTTTCCTGCTTCTGGATTTGTTTCTCCTTTTCATCTAGTATACCTTGCAGGTACATATTCCTTGTAAGCAGGCTGTTTACTAACGTCGACAGATTTGATACCTGGTCGTTGATTTCTCCGCTAACCTTTTTCGAGATCTTGCTATTCGGATCACTGCATATGGATATAATTTTCCTTTCGATTCTCTTTACTCTTCCATTCATTTCATCGCTATCTACTATCGCACTTTTTATCTCCTCCTCAAACGTCGATTCAAGCTCCGTTCTTGCCCTTTTCCTTCGCAACTCCTCACGCTTCTTCTTGTCCTTAGCATCCTTTGCTTTGTTCGTTTCCTCCGTCTCCATGAACTCTTCCTCTTCCGAGCTATTTCTTTCTGTTTCACTCTCCTCCTCTTCTTCCCCACGCCTTTCTCCACTATCCCTATTCGCATCTTCTACGTTATGGTTGAGAACCACTTCTCCGGATCCCGTACCACCCCCACGAGCTGGTCAGTACCAGAAACCTACTCTCCTTTACTATTTAGAGCGTACTCTATTTACGTGCTTGCTATTTGGCCGCCCGCAATTGAGAACCACTGTGAAATGAACTGTTCGACGCTTAAAAGGGTTCACAACTCCGGCATCATTTCGATTTATCGTTAAACCTACGTTCCGTCGAGTCCGAATGTCCCTAACAGCAAATTCGCAATTTAAACAAATTTGAGAACCACTGTCAATATTGAAATTATAATTCACTACTCCAGCTTCAACGTTTGTATCGGTCTTTGCCGCACTACTGGGGGTCCTTATGCCCTTAGAATTACCTTAAACTAACTTGCACACTATTGCTGGTCGCCTCTAATTGGGAACCACTGCTAAAAAAATAAACAAATTGTTGTTAGGGAGGCTTCACAACCCTAAAACTTGTCTAATTCCTCGCCTTACACCGCTCAGACTAATCTCATCAACGAGCAACAATTTTGAGAACCACTGCCGTTATTACAAAAATAAAGTACTGCACAATAAGGTTCATACCACCAGCAACAACTTTAGTCTACGTATGTGCCACGCTCACTCGAGTCCAAATGGCCCTAAAAACGATTTAAAATTGCTCTTCACGAGCCATATATTTATATACATATACCACTCACCGCGTGACGTCATGAAAAATCACAGAATTCCACGTCATCCCATGCGCACCTTCAATCTCAAGAGAAAACAAGGGTCTTTTCCCAAAATTGTCAAACTCACTTAACGAAAGCACGATTACTGGTCCATACCCTTTTCAGATATGGCCACACCACAAGGGTTGTGCACCCCTATCAAATAGAGGATGCAGAAAATTCACCACGCCTGCGCACTTTGACCGATTTTCTCGAAACTTGGTACAAACGATCCTTGCCACGAAACAAACAGGTGTGCCGATTTTCAAAAGAAAATTCTAAAATTTAATCGCGAAACTCGAGTCCCAAACGGAGCGACGCAGAGACACGTCTACACTGCTCGACTGTACGAGCGCAGTAAGTAGATAGGGACATCGCCTATTTGGTTTTACGTGCAGTACCTCCGCATACGCGTATTTCACTACACGGACCGCCTACGATCATAACAGGGTTGAGATACGCCCAACCAGCGCCAACAACTCAAGTGAGTTGTCTACCGATCCGCAGTGGTTCCCCGACTCCTCACCGAAGTGACAAGTCAAAGAATCTCCGCGGCCCCTCGGTTTAGGGCGGGACCTTTCTAATCCCTAGTGGCTCTGCAGTGCCACCACCCGAGTTGAGACTGCAACTCACACAGCGAAGCACGGAAAAAGGCTTCTCGCTCAGCATCATGAGCTTTCAACCACTGACAAAAGGGGAATGGAAAAACGCATCTGTAAGCACGGAATCTTTTGCTTCCCGCAAAGGAAGCAAGAGAGACAATGTCCAGATTGCAGAAGACGGGTGCCAACGAATTGGAGGAGCAGTTAGTTGCAGTCGTCCTGACCATGATAGCTCCCAATAAAATGATTCGATAATTAATCATCTAAATTGGTACAGCGAATGTACGCTGGACAAAGAAATACAATACCGATATGCAACATCTAACTCATAGTCAGGTTCCGATATGCCCTATTAATAAACAACATGTCCCAATAAGAACCTTAGAACATAATTATGTATTCGAGTCCCGCTAAGTCCTAAGTCATTTATAAAACTTTTTATCTTTTAATTATATTCATAAAAAAGACACTTAATGGTACAGTACCGATATGCCCTATTGATAAACAACATGTACCAATAATAACCTTAAAATATAATTATCTATTCAAGTCCCGTTAAGTCCTAAGTCCTTTTTATAACTTTTCTTTCTTTACTTTACTCCATATATAAGAGGTCCCATTTAGTATCGTTTAACATATATATATATATATATATATATATATATATATATATATATATATATATATATATCTAAACAAAAATCAATAATAATATGAAAATTAATAAATATTAAATCAATATATAAAATGAATAATAACACTATACTCATATTATTATAAACAAATAAAAACTATAATTATAAAAGATAATAGTCACAATATATATGTTATATTATAAAATATAACAATAAGACACAATATATAATCAAAAGGGCTAAAAATTGAATTATTATCGAATGATATCTCTATCGATATAGCGTTCGAGTTGTCATTCGAGGTTCTCATTCGATACATATATATAATTACTAAATGTCTTTAAAAATGCATTATATTGTAAAAGGAAACAATAGAATAAGATTATTTAAACAATTCTTGATGAAAAACTATGCTGTAATATATAACTAAATGTAAATAAAAAAAATAATACACAAAAGGAAGACGAAAGAAAAAGAAGGAAGGGGATTTGGTGGTCGCCTTCTTCTTTCCTCTTTATTTTTAAATTTTTCACTATAGGAATGCCATATTGTTAATCAAAAAAATTAACAAATAAAACATAATATAAACAAAATTGTCAACAATTAGCATTAATATCGAACAATATATCGATCATAGTAATTATCGATCTATTATTCGATAGTATTGATCGATATATCCATATTACTATAAGTTAACTTTTATTTCACTACATTATAAAAATAATATATAGAACATATAATCATTAGATAATTATTATACTGTATTGATCAATTCATTGTAAATAAAAGGAAACAAAAAGAAAGACGAGAGAAAAAGAAGGAAGGGGATTTGGTGGTCGCCTTCTTCTTTCCTCTTTATTTTAAAAAATTTTCCAATAATTATCAATAATATAAAGTTAAAAATAATTAAACAAGTTCATAATTGATGATTAATACAGTTTATTAATAAAAACATTAATTTCATTAAAAACTCGAAAGATAGTAATGATCGATATATCGTTGTTCGAGATCGATATTAAATATACCCACTAATGATATACATACCATAAATTATATCGTAATAACAAATAAATAATTAAAATAATAATAACAATAAATAATATTAAATCCAATATTAATAACAAATAAATACCCTTGACTATATATAACCATAACAATTAAAAGTCACTAGTAAAATTAAATTCAAATTCCCTATACATATTCCTTAAATTCGGAAATAAAATGTTAATTGTAATTTATTTTCACAGATGAATATCCCAATCCTTGGAACAATTTCCAAAGCAATCGACTACATTTCAATTGCCTTTAAGCTACTCTTACTACTATTAGCGATAATAGTATTCAAAAACCTATATGTATGCTATAAAGTAATTTCCATGAGACGACGACGGACAAATCAGCCTACAAGCCTGTAAATAACCATTGGGGGCAATGGAAACATTACGGAGGGGAGACAGCTCATGAAAATTCAAAAATTCAGCTACAAATAAAGCCAAAAACGAAACAGACAAGCAACGTATGCGCTGTTTCTCTCTCCGCCTTACGTAACAACGAGACGCTGCACCACTGCATGTACACCGACAGTGACGTCAGACGTACATCGACCGCAGCATCGATCGTATGGCGCGAGACACGAGGCGACGCTCATACTCTGTCTCTTTCTCCGCCTTGCGTAGCAACGACTCGCTTTACTGTTCACACCAATAGTGATATCATACGTACACCGACCTTATACACCATTCGAACGTCATCCGCAGATCGGTAGTCTGTGATTTTACCCAAGTTTTATTTTACCAAAGTATGAATTGACCACTATTGACAGTATTCAGAGCGCTATGCATATGGCAATGTAAACAAAACATGTAGAATGTCATGCGTGCTCCTGAAATTGAAAATGTCGGTAAATAAACTGCAATTTAAGTGTGCTTAATAGAAATAGATGGCGCAGTAAGAATAATTCTGCGAATATTATTAAATGTAATTAAATAAAAATTATAAATAAAAATGTGTTTTAATTAATTTACAAAAATTGTGTATAATAATAATCATATTATTTTTACCTCACGAACATAATAATTTTGTTTTATTAATTAATTTGATTGTTATTTTAATAATAATCGACACTAATTATAAAATTATTCTAAATTTATAATAATAAAAATAATTAATATTTTATATATTCAACTTTAATTTGCAAGAGTACAAATGTACGAAAGAACTTGATCACCGTTTTAATAAATAATTAAACATATATTAATAATTGTTTATTTAATAATTAAATTGATAAATGAAATGCATTCATTAATTCATTTAGAATTTTATTAACTAATAATTTTTAAATACTATTATTATTTATTTAATTTATTATTTACTATATACTTATTTTAATTGATAACATAATTACATTTATTAATTTTAAAAGTAAATAATATAAAATAAATAATAGTAATTTGAATTTTATTAATAATGTAATAAGAACATTATTACATTAATTAGGGGTGTCGGGGCGGTTCAAATACTACACATTTAAACTGTGCACGATTTTATAATAATATAATTATCAATAAAAAAAATATTGTGTAGGGTTTGACGGTTTTCAATTTACATGTGGAGAATTCAAAAAAATCAATATTCTTTCTATATAATTTCTGTGTGCAGGATTTGACAGTGTTTGATTTAAATTTGAAGAATTAAATGAAATTAATTTTTTATTACTAAATAAATAAGTGCAGAGTTTAACAGTGTGCAATGTAACTCAGGAGTTTCATATGAGATTGAGGGGTCAACTCTCGGATTTCTTTTCTAATTTCTTTTTTCATTAGAGTTTGTTTGCCTATGTAATTATACCAAATATTAATTAAAAATATTTAATATTTTGTTAGATATTTGCATTAACAAATTAATGCAATATTTTTTTTAAACTTGAATAACTTTTTTATTTTTGCTTATAGAAAAAAGTTGTCTGAATGTTTTTCGTTTAGAATGAATCAAATTTTTTGAAAAAAAATTAATTAAATAAAAATTAACTTTTTAAATAAATTTATTTAAAAAATCAATTTGCTTTTTAATATTTTAACCTGTTATTAGCCTTCAATCAAGCTGAAAAAAGATAAATATTGCTTACTATACTACAAAATAACATGCCAAATTTGGCGAACACGTTATTTTTTGTTTTTGAGAAAAAACATTTTAAAAATTAAAGTGCAGGTAGCAAGCCGACTTAGCTGACGCGATAATGGGAAATTTTCGTCTCAGGAGTCATTGTCGCGTCAGCAAGTCGGCTCGCTACCTGCACTTTAATTTTTGAAAATTTTTTTCTCAAAAACAAAAAATAACGTGTTCGTTAAATTTGGCATGTTATTTTGTAGTATAGTAAGCAATATTTATCTTTTTTTCAGCTTGATTTAAGGCCGATAACAGGCTTAAATATTAAAAAACAAATTGATTTTTTAAGTAAATTTATTTAAATTTAAATTTTTATTTAATTAATTTTTTTTCAAAAAATCTGCTTCATTCTAAACAAAAAACATTCAGACAACTTTTTTATATCAGTAAAAATAAAAAAGTTATTCAAGATTAAAAAAAATATTGCATTAATTTGTTAATGCAAATATCTAACAAAATATTAAATATTTTTAAATAATATTTGGGATAATTACATAGGCAAACAAACTCTAATGAAAAAAGAATTTAGAAAAAAATCCGAGAGTTGACCCCTCAATCTCATATGAAACTCCTTAACTGTATAGAATTCTAACATAATTAATTTTTTGAAATATATTAAATGTGTGCGTAGTTTAAAGGTGAATAATTTAACTGTGAAGAGTTTAAGAAATCATTTTTCTATTTATTCAATAAATATGTGTCGAGTTTGAACATTGCTTAATTTAACTGTGTAGAATTTAGAAATTTAATTATGGAGAGTTTAAACAATGCAGAATTTATCATTGCACGGTTTGCCGTGTAGAGTTCTAACAGAGTTCAGTTTAAATGTGTAGTATTTGAACCGCCCCAAAATAAAATTATTTTATAAATTCTACAACAAAAAAATTTAAATAAATTTTATTATTATTTTACACGGTTAAATACTACATCAAGAATTTCTACGCGATGTAATGAAAAAAATGACAATTATTTTTTTAATTACATTTTTAATATTCTACACATTTAAATTGAAAACCAGAAAACTGTACACAATGAAATAATTTTTTTTAGAAATTTTAAAACACTAATCAAATATATTCTTCAAGAAAAAACTCTACACATTAAAATAAAATAAATATAAAATTTTTAATCTAATTTGTTAAATTCTATACCAGAAAATTGTACACAAATTATTTATGGAAAGAAAAATGTTTAATTTTAATAATTATTTATTATTAATTGTTAGAATACTAGTACTTTGAAAAGAGTTATTTGGCAACCATGTAGAATAAATATTAAGTTTAAATTATATCCAGCATATAAGAACGTCGCAACGCGGCGACGCTATGCCTAAGGATATTTGACACCCTGATAACGCCGAATACCTCATCATGAGAATGCCTTTAACTAAGAAATGCTTATAGAAATAATTAGAAGGACAAAACAAATTATTATTTCTTTTCTCATTTTACTAAATAATAAATATAGTAAACAGTTATTAATAATTGTATCGGCGCAATCAATGCTGCCTACATCGAAACTTGCGGCAATATACAAATAACAAATATGAAATTTGTATTCTGAAAAACATAAATAAGGCGCAATGTTGCTGCCAAAATACGTAAATGAATCCAATCTATTAATTTCAAAATTTTATGTTAGTGATTAAAAGAATTACATTGAGAGGTTGTGCGTGTGCGGGAGTGGTCGGCGGCAACACACACAGCTGCGCAACCGCTGGTTATGGGCACCAACACACTCACTGGCTTCATGCTACGGGCACTAACACAAGCGCGCTATGCATGCCTCTAATTGCTACCTTGTGTGTAGAACTTTCCTTTCCCCTCGGGGCCCATAAGCTGTGGAATACAGTATCAAAACAAACACACGTGCGTTACAGCTGACTCAATGTCACAAGGCTTGCATGACTTGTGCTATTTAAACCTATGCTGTTTAATCTTACGCATCAAGCTAGATGCGCAAACAACAACATCCGTGAAACGGACCCCCCACCACTACTCCTTGACGGAGGGGAAATGTCAGTGGTTTTCCTCACACTCTGAAGTTTATTTACATTTAGAGTTTATGATACACAAAACTGAAAATGTGAAAATATATTAACATAATCCAATATTTCAAATGAAAGAGTGCTCCAGTGATAGTTTCAGCATATTATATGTATATTATTCAAAAACTAATAGTGTCACTCATAAATCATAAATAAACTTATCAATTTTTAAAATAATAGAATTTAAAAATTTCTAATTTAAAATTTTGTTGAAAACACTTCAAAAATACAATTTTGGAGAAATTACAAATAAGTGCAGAAATTCAATTATTTAAAAAATAAAATTAAACTACGTTCAAAATTTGTAAAAAATTCTTGTAAAAATCTCAATTATCTTTATAACTAACTTAATTTTTCTCCAAAGTTCAATTATTTTATGTCAAAAAAAAGTCTTGTCCTAATTTCAATTATTTTCAAAATTTTTTTTAATTTTAATTATCAATATCTACTATTTTAATAAAATTTCTTCTATTGCATTCATCCCATGTGAAAGGAATTCGGAAAGTTTCCGGAAGCGGTTTCCGGCAATTTGCCGGAAGCCATTTCCGGAAAATTTCCGGAAATTATTTCTCTTCCGGAAGTTAATTTGGTTCCGGAAAGTTTCCGGAAATCTAATTTATTTTGACAGGAGATATTCTTCTGGAAGATTTTTTTTTCTTCCGCAAATAAGCGAGACAGTCTAACCCTTCATTTTTCGAATTTTTATGAATAAAAAAATATATTCAATATTTGATAATTTTTTTTCTTCTAAACATAAATCAATTTTTTTTGTGTGTCAATTTGATTTAATTATACCAGATAAAAAGTTTATAATTAAACCAAATTTAATTGATTTCCGCATAATTTCCGGAAATCTAATTTATTTATACAAGAAATATTCTTCCGGAAGATTTTTTTTTCTTCCGCAAATAAGCGAGACAGTCTAACCCTTCATTTTTCGAATTTTTATGAATAAAAAAATATATTCAATATTTGATAATTTTTTTTCTCCTAAACATAAATCAATTTTTATTGTGTGTCAATTTGATTTAATGATTCCAGATAAAAAGTTTATAATTAAACCAAATTTAATTGATTTTTGGAAAATTTCCGGAACTCTAATTTATTTTTACAGGAGATATTCTTCCGGAAGATTTTTTCTTCTTCCGCAAATAAGCGAGACAATCTAACCCTTCATTTTTCGAATTTTTATTAATAAAAAAGTATATTTAATATTTGATAATTTTTTTTCTCATAAACATAAATCCATTTTTTTGTGTGTCAATTTGATTTAATTATTCTAGATTAAAAGCTTATAATTAAACCAAATTTAATAAATTTCCGCAAAATTTCCGGAAATCTAATTTATTTTGACAGGAAATATTCTTCCGGAAGATTTTTTTTCTTCCGCAAATAAGCGAGACAGTCTAACCCTTCATTTTTCGAATTTTTATTAATAAAAAAATACATTCAATATTTGATAATTTTTTTTCTCATAAACATAAATCAATTTTTTGTGTGTGTCAATTTGATTCAATTATTCCAAATTAAAAGTTTATAATTAAACCAAATTTAATTGATTTCCGCATAATTTCCGGAAATCTAATTTATTTTGACAGGAGATATTCTTCTGGAAGATTTTTTTTTCTTCCGCAAATAAGCGAGACAGTCTAACCCTTCATTTTTCGAATTTTTATGAATAAAAAAATATATTCAATATTTGATAATTTTTTTTCTTCTAAACATAAATCAATTTTTTTTGTGTGTCAATTTGATTTAATTATACCAGATAAAAAGTTTATAATTAAACCAAATTTAATTGATTTCCGCATAATTTCCGGAAATCTAATTTATTTTTACAGGAAATATTCTTCCGGAAGATTTTTTTTTCTTCCGCAAATAAGCGAGACAGTCTAACCCTTCATTTTTCGAATTTTTATGAATAAAAAAATATATTCAATATTTGATAATTTTTTTTCTCATAAACATAAATCAATTTTTTGTGTGTGTCAATTTAATTCAATTATTCCAGATTAAAAGTTTATAATTTAACCAAATTTAATTGATTTCCGCATAATTTCCGGAAATCTAATTTATTTTGACAGGAGATATTCTTCTGGAAGATTTTTTTTTCTTCCGCAAATAAGCGAGACAGTCTAACCCTTCATTTTTCGAATTTTTATGAATAAAAAAATATATTCAATATTTGATAATTTTTTTTCTCCTAAACATAAATCAATTTTTATTGTGTGTCAATTTGATTTAATTATACCAGATAAAAAGTTTATAATTAAACCAAATTTAATTGATTTTTGGAAAATTTCCGGAACTCTAATTTATTTTTACAGGAGATATTCTTCCGGAAGATTTTTTCTTCTTCCGCAAATAAGCGAGACAATCTAACCCTTCATTTTTCGAATTTTTATTATTAAAAAAGTATATTTAATATTTGATAATTTTTTTTCTCATAAACATAAATCCATTTTTTTGTGTGTCAATTTGATTTAATTATTCTAGATTAAAAGCTTATAATTAAACCAAATTTAATTGATTTCCGCATAATTTCCGGAAATCTAATTTATTTTGACAGGAGATATTCTTCCGGAAGATTTTTTTTCTTCCGCAAATAAGCGAGACAGTCTAACCCTTCATTTTTCGAATTTTTATTAATAAAAAAATACATTCAATATTTGATAATTTTTTTTCTCATAAACATAAATCAATTTTTATTGTGTGTCAATTTGATTTAATGATTCCAGATAAAAAGTTTATAATTAAACCAAATTTAATTGATTTTTGGAAAATTTCCGGAACTCTAATTTATTTTTACAGGAGATATTCTTCCGGAAGATTTTTTCTTCTTCCGCAAATAAGCGAGACAATCTAACCCTTCATTTTTCGAATTTTTATTAATAAAAAAGTATATTTAATATTTGACAATTTTTTTTCTCATAAACATAAATCCATTTTTTTGTGTGTCAATTTGATTTAATTATTCTAGATTAAAAGCTTATAATTAAACCAAATTTAATTGATTTCCGCATAATTTCCGGAAATCTAATTTATTTTGACAGGAGATATTCTTTCGGAAGATTTTTTTTCTTCCGCAAATAAGCGAGACAGTCTAACCCTTCATTTTTCGAATTTTTATTAATAAAAAAATACATTCAATATTTGATAATTTTTTTTCTCATAAACAAATCAATTTTTTTTGTGTGTCAATTTGATTTAATTATACCAGATAAAAAGTTTATAATTAAACCAAATTTAATTGATTTCCCCATAATTTCCGGAAATCTAATTTATTTTGACAGGAGATATTCTTCCGGAAGATTTTATTTTCTTCCGCAAATAAGCGAGACAATCTAACCCTTCATTTTTCGAATTTTTATTAATAAAAAAGTATATTTAATATTTGACAATTTTTTTTCTCATAAACATAAATCCATTTTTTTGTGTGTCAATTTGATTTAATTATTCTAGATTAAAAGCTTATAATTAAACCAAATTTAATTGATTTCCGCATAATTTCCGGAAATCTAATTTATTTTGACAGGAGATATTCTTTCGGAAGATTTTTTTTCTTCCGCAAATAAGCGAGACAGTCTAACCCTTCATTTTTCGAATTTTTATTAATAAAAAAATACATTCAATATTTGATAATTTTTTTTCTCATAAACATAAATCAATTTTTTTTGTGTGTCAATTTGATTTAATTATACCAGATAAAAAGTTTATAATTAAACCAAATTTAATTGATTTCCCCATAATTTCCGGAAATCTAATTTATTTTGACAGGAGATATTCTTCCGGAAGATTTTATTTTCTTCCGCAAATAAGCGAGACAATCTAACCCTTAATTTTTCGAATTTTTTTTATTAAAAAAATATATTCAATATTTGAGTCGATATCGTTTAGACACAAAAAAAATAATAATAATGAAAAAAAAATTCTGTTTTCTCTATATTTAAAAAAAAAAAAATTCTAGTAAGAAAAAAAAATTTTTTTCTAGTAAGGATAAAAAAAATTTTTCTCTAGTAAGAAAAAGAAATTTTTATTTTCTCTAATAATTTTTTTTTTTTTTTTTTAAGATCCACAATATGTAAAGGAGATTGCTGAATTATTACAATTTTGATTTTTATTGTAATTTTACATTGTCCAATAACTAGTTAATCTCATTTATATCTACAAAAATAGAGCTGTAAAAGCTCCAAAGTTTAATCGAGTATTTTCGAGTCGAACTGAGCTGTGTTAAAAACTTCACAGGCAAAAAAGTCTGACTCCGTTTACACCTTAAATTCAGTCCATGATTTTCACATAAGTCTATCCTTGTTTAACGGGGCTGACTCCGTTTACACCTTAAATTTCCAGGGCTGTTTTTACAAGGCTTCGGTTTATTGAATCAACCCACAAGATTATAATTATAATGATTAGGAATTCTTATTAATTTTATTAGGTTAACATTAAGTATAGGTTCATAGTTAATAATACCATCGAGATTACATTACGTCAAAATCTATGTCTAATTAACCTATTTTTGATATAATGGCGCAATAACAATAATGACCCTACATTACGTTAAAATCTATGTTTAATTTGACCTACACTATTTACAAAGAATTGTTTTAACTTTCACGTCCAAATTTGACAAACAATTTCTTCTGTCCTAAAAATGTAGGTCTATTTTAAGGGTAGTTTTTATTTACATATCAAAATTTGACGAATAAACCCCCTTTCACTGGATCCTCCCTCAAAATTTAGGGCAATCGCGGCCACCGCTGTTACAAGACTATGTAAGGGCGCTTCTCCAAAGGGGTCGTAAGAACTTATGTCAAAATTGACCTATTTTTAACCTACAGGTCAAAAAGACACATATGTGACAGTCCACGAAAAATCGTGCCTTAGCTCTCGAATGTGAATTTTACGGGAAACGTATTAGAATCTGGATTTTCCTGATTGGTTAAAATTATGCTCATGTTTGAACATTTATAGAAAAATCTATAAGTAAAAAGTATTTTTGACTTTTCTACTTGAAAGAGGAACTCAAAATCTATAAAGTACTATTAAAATCAGACATTTATTTTTTGGGAGCTAAGGCACCTTTTGTCGAGGACCGTCACATATTTTTACTGCCCTACAATAGAAAAACGGCGGTGAGTGTCATTTTTATAAAAAATGAGTTTTCGGTATCAATGGAATCATAATGAAAATTCGCATCTAATAAACATTGTAAAAATTAAACATTTGATAAATTTTTAATAAAAAATTAATGATTTAGTTTGTAGAATTACTGAAAATTGACGAATTACAGTAAAATAAATAAGGTAAGTGACTTTGCGCTTACTAAATACTGAAACTTCTGTGAAATACGTTTCAAGATATCGAATAGAAAAGTGAGCAAAGGGCTTTGCGTACTTTTCGTTTGGGAAAAGTTGTCGAGATTTGAACTCTGTACAAATGATGAGTTCGCATGTGCTTATGTGGAGTTCTTCTATTTGTAAACAGATGGAGTTTAACTAAGAAATACTGTGAAACAGTGCGCAAAAAGTAAATAAGCACTTCGGATGAGTTCGGGAGTGTTCGTAGAGATGCCAACGACCGATCCTAAACGCAACTGCGCTTGCGCTAGAAAAATGCTCTTATTTGTTAAATAAAGCTCGACTATTTAAAACGCTTTATATATAAAGCATTCTAATGGACAAATTTTATTTAACTAATAAGAGTAATATGTATAAAGTAAAACACCATTTCTTTGTAATTCTTTCACTAATTAAATTAGTGAATTAGTGAAATTCCTGAAGGAAGCGCCAATTTACACTTATATTTGTTTCAACCATTGACTGTCAAGGTAGTGAATTTTCGTGCTTTGAATTCTTAAAGCTTCTGGATGACGAGAAATGTAATCTAAGCTGCTACTTTGTAGTAGTCTCTCATTAAGGCAGCTTAAAAAAGTCCTTTTTTAGGTACACGGTGGAGGCGGGTCGGGTCTGGGTTCGGTACCTTCTAGTACCAACTAGAATGTCAATTTGACTCTCTTTTTTTGCATCAGAGGCTTTCTACAACAGCTTTTTTTTCATTTTCTAGCTGATTGAAAGCTTTTCCAAAAATAATTATCAAAAAATAAGCAAAATTGGGAAAAGCCGCTTATCTGGATAATTACCAAATGTTAACAATACAATGAATCGGTTGTTCAACAGTTTTAAAGAGATTGAATTTTTCGAAACTCCATAGAAGTTAGAAAACTGATACTTTACAGCATATTCTTACAGTCTTCCTTGGTTGAGCGCGTCTAGGCGCTCTCCCAATGGTTGGAGGTTCCATTAAAAAAAACCCTACGCACAGACAGCACTATAAGGCTGAGAGTTCAAATCGTCGTAGATAGATAAATAGATACTTTCGTAAAAATGTTAATAATAATTTTTTTTAAATTAATTTACATTTATTTTAATATTTTAATATATTAAAATATAATATAAACAATTTAAATTTTTAACACGAATATTCAAATGATTTATGTAGAAAAATTATGAAACTGTAACAAATTTTTCAGAAAATAGCAACGGAAGTTTTATGCTGTTACCCATTATACTGAAAATTACGAAACGGTAACCAAATTTTTGGTGAATTGGACTGAATATTTGTTTAGTCCTATGTATCTGAAAATAATAAAACGTTTCTAAATTTTACGTAATATGTTACTGCATAAAACTTACGTTGCTTGGTTTTAAAAAATCGTACAAAAATTTCTAACAGTACAGATTTCCCTCCAAATTTAGAGCATTCGCCGCCGCTGTTTCAAGCTTCTGTAAGAGCGACCTTTCCCAAAGAAGTCGTCAAAATTTATGTCAAAATTGACCTACTTTTAACCTACTAGTCAGACAGTGATCTCCATGTAGGCCCTTACATTACGTCAAAATTTATGTTTAATTTGACCTATATTTTTTTAAACATAGGTTAAAAAGAAGTATCCTATTATTCGAGTCAGAGACAATGACCTATGTCAGACGACAAATTTTTTACTTACTGGCCGTTATGTTATTATAAAATTAATGATATCTTTTGATAACTTTATATTATCCATAGAAGTAAATATAAATTTTAAATAGGGGTTGGTGCGCAGGGGAGAGGAGCCCCCTTAGTATATATAAATAAATATATATATATATATATATATACCAGGGGGGCTTCGCCCCCCTGCGCGCTTCGCGCGTCAACCCCTTAACAATTTCTTATATTTATTTTAATTTTTAAATTATATTCTCTTAATATGAATGCATAGTAATAAGTTAGAGTAAATTAACCCGTAGGTCAAAACTGTCCTTAAAATTGTCCTAAATTTTGAGGGTAGCATGAAATATTTGTCAACTGTAGACGTTAAGGTCAATACTGCCCTCAAAATTAACCTAAATTTTGAGGGTGGCATAAATTGTTTGTCAACTTTAGACGTTTAGGTCAATACTTCCCTCAAAATTGACATAAATTTTGACAGTAGCAGAAATTGTTTGTCAAATTTTTATGTTTAGGTCAGAACTGCCCTTAAAATTGTCCTTAATTTTAAGGGCAGCGGAAATTGTTTGTCAAATTTTGACGTTTAGTTCAAAACTGTCCCCAAAATTGACTTAAATTTTCAGGGTACTTAAATTTCGTAGTACCATAACAGCCTGCAAGTAAATAAAATTGTCTTTGGTATAGGCTTTGACGTCCTATTTGGCGCTCCTATTTGACGGACCCTTTGGGATAAGGCGCCCTTACAGAATCTTGAAACAGCGGCGGCGGCGTTGGCGTTGGCGTTGGCGGCGATATCTTTTTATAAGATAGATAGATATATATTTATAACGTATTCTTTGTCAACGGAAGCCCCTTTCTCCCCAAAATTGGTAAAGGCGTTAAAATTTTAAAAAAATAGTTACCATCTTTAATTGCCGAGTGTTGTAGAAATACTTTTTTAGAATTGAAAATATGGAAAAAAACAATTGTTATTGAATCGAATGCATCTTTTAAATTTTTTCAAAGAACACTGGCCAACAAAATTTTGTGGCCTAACCAATAGAAGCTTATTTTCATATGATTTTGGCCATGGAATACGAATTTGACCTTTAAAATATTGTATTGGCTCGTTTTTAATCAATTTACGTTTTAAAATACAAAATTCGCATTTTTGGCATTTTTTGAATGAATGTACAACCCTACACCAGAACAGTTATTTTGTCCGCATAGCACCAAATTAAAGCTTAAACACTGCTCTTGAATATCCAAAAACAAAAAATTTAATTTATATATACACTTTAACCAATAATGTCCAAAGAGACATACGCTGTTCCATAAACGTATTAAAAATAACATTACTTTTAACCAGGGGCGTAGCCAAAAATAAGTTTCAGAGAGGGTTTTATTGAATTTGATAAGAGAATCTTTAAAGAAAATTAGCATAAATTGAATAATACGTTTATTTTATAAGCACATATAATAATTAATATTAGTAAAATATATTATTATAAATAAATTATCAAACATTTATAAGCACTTTAGGGGTCAAACAATTTGTGACACCCTGCAGAGAAAATGGCGCTAATGTATGTAATAGAGTGTGACATGGGGGAGGGGGGGGGCCAAAAATGTCCAAAAATAGTGTGACGTAATATGTGGATGGCCCCTAGAGAGACTAATTTTTATTTAAATTGCTTTACATGGTCAAAAGTACTGTTGTTTTCAATAAGTTTATGGAACAGCGTTTGTCACTTTGGATTTAAAGGTTAAAGTGTACTTAAATTAATTTTTTTGTTTTTGGATATTGAAATACGGTGTTTATGCTTTAATTTGTCCCTATGCCGACAGATTTACTGTTTCGGTTTATGATTTAACATTTATTTAAAAAATGTCAAAAATGCGTATTTTGCGTATTGAAACGTAAGTTGCTTACAAACTGGAGCCTATCAAATATTTTCAAGGTCAGTATTCTACATTATATTAGTTATACTACAGCCATATACGCGGCCACTATGTTACGCTCACATGTCTCAAGAAGGAGCGTGATAACTTTATAAACTACAACCGAACCCGACCATTGACTGAACTGTGGGTGACGGTCTGGCCGACCATCTGGTAAACGGTTTTTTAACTTTGGCGGCCAAAGTTAATCCGACCGTTGGCCCAACTGTGACTGGCAATTGGGCCGACCAATAACGCCATTCTTATGATTGCGTTGTAAAAATTATATTTTTTAAAGAAATGATAAGAGAAAATAACTGAATTAATTATTTTTTGGAATTATAAGATACATACTTTTAAAATCCCTAACAATAATTTACTCTGCGATATCAATAACTAAAATAAAATCTACATTTATTAATTTATTTAAAAAATTTAAAAAAAGGAAAATATTTTAATTGAATCGAATTATATAAATTTTTCTGAAATTGTTCACGAAATTGTAACATTTTATATAAAATAAAACTTTATAAAATAATAAGATTATTTTCTAGAAGTTAAGAACAAAATTAATTTTGTTCTTTCTTTGTTTTTATTTATGTTAAATAGTATACTGTAACCTACAATTCTACATAAAATCTATTTTAATAATTTAAAATTCTCTTAAAATGACTGAAAATGATGAATTTCAATTCAGTGAATCTTCGGATACTGATGATTTAGATATTTCTGAACAAATGAAGGAGTTTGATAAAAATTTACTGTCTTTACGACAACAATTTAAAGGTATATATTTAAAGTTAACCATTGACTAACTAAAAATGGTTCATTAATATTTATAAACTTAATTTTTATTTTTTACAAAAATCTCAAGTTTTTGTATTTTTCAAAATCACATCTGAACCATTTTAAAATAATTATTATATAATAAATAATAAAATATACAGAAAAACCTTAGTCTCGAAATAAGTAGTGTGCGATACTCAAAATGAGTTGCAACAGAAATGAGACTCCTTGTCTCATTTTGAGCTTACATAAAAATGACTCATAATGAAACTAATCATATTCATTATGAGTATAAAATATACTTGTAACTTTACATCAAATAATGAATAATCCAGTAAAAAACAAAATATATTAATTAACCTGTGCGTAATTAACATATTAGATATTATCATTATTAATAAAATGGAGCAAAGTAATATTTTTTACAATAAATGTATGAAATATCACAACATAACAAAAACTGCAATTATTATAAACCCAATATTTTGTATATATTTATCGACAGGTAACACTTATTTTGAACAATTTAAAGATAGTAATCGAGGTATAAAAAACAAATTTTTATGAAAGTTTGAAGCAAATCGAACAATATTAACACGTGCCTCTACACAGAAAAAAACCCAACTCATTTTTGTTGCAACTCATTTGGAAGTCGGTCTCGAAATGAGTAATCGACAACTTCAAGTGACTCAAAATGAGTACAATAACAATATTCTAGTTACTTTCTTTTGTGTTTCGCATGTTTCGTGTTCTATGGTTGCCCATCTCTGTCTGTCAATTGACAAATGTCTAACTTAAAAAATTTTTTCTATTTCTCATAAAAACAATAAATCGACTGCAAATATTAATGTTTTGACAAGTGCAACGTGTTTATTATTTATAAACAATTATTTTAATTCATATTTTTATAAATTATTCTTAGTTTTTCCAATGTGATTTTAATTTTATCGTAAAGAAAAAATGATACCCCTTAAGACTCATTTTGAGTGTTTTTCCTAGAAACTCAGAATGAGTCGAAAGGGTATCATTTTTGTTGCAGTTGAAAATGAGTCTCATATGCGACTCATTTTGAGTCTGGTTTTTTTCTGTGTAGTCGACTGAAATTTTAAATACAAAATACATGTAATTTCTCCTGGAAATCACAGACAAATTTTGTCAGCTTATACAAATTTATTTAAAGTTCTTAAAATTTGTGTTCTTTTAGTACATCGTAAATTTTTCTAAACTGTTTTGAAAGCCTTTGTTCCATTTACAAGCATTATGATTATTCCATGCCGCCATTACAGTAAACATGTCTTGTATTTAAATTTCATTTATCGAGAGATTAGAGTTTTTTTCGCATTAGAATTTTTTAGCTTTGAGTCATTTGAGTTACAAATTATTTTTACTCCTCATCTTGGATAATTATTTCATTATACTTAGATATTATTTTGAGTCCTCTTTCGGAGAATATACCCAGCTTAAAATCGCCGTACAGGATCC
>CM065461.1:6302374-6444550 GCA_032872475.1 Leptopilina myrica (nomen nudum)
TTATGATTGCGTTGTAAAAATTATATTTTTTAAAGAAATGATAAGAGAAAATAACTGAATTAATTATTTTTGGAATTATAAGATACATACTTTTAAAATCCCTAACATTAATTTACTCTGCGATATCAATAACTAAAATAAAATTTACATTTATTAATTTATTTAAAAAATTTAAAAAAAGGAAAATATTTTAATTGAATCGAATTATATAAATTTTTTTGAAATTGTTCACGAAATTGTAACATTTTATATAAAATAAAACTTTATAAAATAATAAGATTATTTTCTAGAAGTTAAGAACAAAATTAATTTTGTTCTTTCTTTGTTTTTATTTATGTTAAATAGTATACTGTAACCTACAATTCTACATAATATCTATTTTAATAATTTAAAATTCTCTTAAAATGACTGAAAATGATGAATTTCAATTCAGTGAATCTTCGGATACTGATTGATTTAGATATTTCTGAACAAATGAAGGAGTTTGATAAAAATTTACTGTCTTTACGACAACAATTTAAAGGTATATATTTAAAGTTAACCATTGACTAACTAAAAATGGTTCATTAATATTTATAAACTTAATTTTTATTTTTTTACAAAAATCTCAAGTTTTTGTATTTTTCAAAATCACATCTGAACCATTTTAAAATAATTATTATATAATAAATAATAAAATATACAGAAAAACCTTAGTCTCGAATTAAGTAGTGTGCGATACTCAAAATGAGTTGCAACAGAAATGAGACTCCTTGTCTCATTTTGAGCTTACATAAAAATGACTCATAATGAAACTAATCATATTCATTATGAGTATAAAATATACTTGTAACTTTACATCAAATAATGAATAATCCAGTAAAAAACAATATATATTAATTAACCTGTGCGTAATTAACATATTAGATATTATCATGATTAATAAAATGGAGCTAAGTAATATTTTTTACAATAAATGTATGAAATATCACAACATAACAAAAACTGCAATTATTATAAACCCAATATTTTGTATATATTTATCGACAGGTAACACTTATTTTGAACAATTTAAAGATAGTAATCGAGGTATAAAAAACAAATTTTTATGAAAGTTTGAAGCAAATCGAACAATATTAACACGTGCCTCTACACAGAAAAAAACCCAACTCATTTTTGTTGCAACTCATTTGGAAGTCGGTCTCGAAATGAGTAATCGACAACTTCAAGTGACTCAAAATGAGTACAATAACAATATTCTAGTTACTTTCTTTTGTGTTTCGCATGTTTCGTGTTCTATGGTTGCCCATCTCTGTCTGTCAATTGACAAATGTCTAACTTAAAAAATTTTTTCTATTTCTCATAAAAACAATAAATCGACTGCAAATATTAATGTTTTGACAAGTGCAACGTGTTTATTATTTATAAACAATTATTTTAATTCATATTTTTATAAATTATTCTTAGTTTTTCCAATGTGATTTTAATTTTATCGTAAAGAAAAAATGATACCCCTTAAGACTCATTTTGAGTGTTTTTCCTAGAAACTCAGAATGAGTCGAAAGGGTATCATTTTTGTTGCAGTTGAAAATGAGTCTCATATGCGACTCATTTTAAGTCTGGTTTTTTTCTGTGTAGTCGACTGAAATTTTAAATACAAAATACATGTAATTTCTCCTGGAAATCACAGACAAATTTTGTCAGCTTATACAAATTTATTTAAAGTTCTTAAAATTTGTGTTCTTTTAGTACATCGTAAATTTTTCTAAACTGTTTTGAAAGCCTTTGTTCCATTTACAAGCATTATGATTATTCCATGCCGCCATTACAGTAAACATGTCTTGTATTTAAATTTCATTTATCGAGAGATTAGAGTTTTTTTCGCATTAGAATTTTTTAGCTTTGAGTCATTTGAGTTACAAATTATTTTTACTCCTCATCTTGGATAATTATTTCATTATACTTAGATATTATTTTGAGTCCTCTTTCGGAGAATATACCCAGCTTAAAATCGCCGTACAGGATCCTTAAAGGATCCTCTCGGGAGCATGTACAGGTCCTGTGCAGGATCCCGTACTGGTCCTGTACAGAATCCTATACGGGATTTTGGGACAGGGTTCCGATGCAGGAACCTTAGTTATCAAAGATTTCTGTAAAGGTTCCTGTACAGGATCCAGGACAGGAAACTTTGTAAAGGTTTCTATACAGGAACCTTTGCAGTTTTGTAAACTGCAGGTACTTAAGTGTAAAGGATCATGTAGGGAACCCGTAAAGAATCCTACACGGTTTTCTCAATTAATTTATTTATATTTTTAACTCCTGCGCAGTAGTTTTCTATGAGTTTCTCGAATGCGCAATACATTTTTCTGTCCAACATGGATATACGAGCCTAACATATTAAAATGTGAAGTCTATGTATGTCAAATGCTGCTTAACATATAAAAACTTTAAAAAATTAAAAAGTTTCCTGTACAGGACCCTGCACGTGTTCCTGTACAGGAACCCTGTCCCAAAATCCCGTACGAGATCCTGTATGGAATCCTGCACAGGACCTGTACAGGGATTTTAAGCTGGGATATCATCGATATTTTCACTTTTTTCATAAATTTTATTTACTATTTTCCTTTTTGCATCATTTGTGAATTTCTCAATATGAATTACCATAAAAACATTGTTATTCAACCTTTTATAAAGCATAAATTAATATACTAGTCTTGTTTATTATGACAGTGACATGGAATATTCAATAAGCTTGTAAATGGTGCAAATACTTTTAAGCAAATTTGAAAGAATTGGAAGATTTACCTCTTATCATGAACTAAAAGATCACAAATTTTGAAAATTTTGTGTCAGGGTGAATGTGCTATCTACTGTGATGTTTAGATTTAGCAGCCTTTGAAATAATAAACTCGAAAATTATAATGCAAAAAGTAATACTTTAAATATGTTTTTTACGCACAATGGTATTGAGTAGGTCGAAAATAATTTTTTCTAACATATTTTCAAATATTTTATTATTCTATAATAGTAAAATAATTGTATTATACAAAAATCCAAGTAATTAGAGCAATCCCAGTAATAGGAGCATTTTTTTATTGGTAATATTATATTTCTGTTGTACTAATAAAAAATTTTATTCATGATTGTAATAATGTATTATGGTTTTAATTTTTTATGATTTTATATTAATTTTTATAATAATTGTTTTACATTTATAAGAATATCATTACAAACATATATTAAAATGTTTTAAAAGGTTTATAATTGTTTAATTTTTAAAAATATTACTAATAATTTAAATTGAATATGAAAGAATTAAACTTTTAAATTTATCAGTATTGTTGAAGAAATCAAGCGAATTGAAAGAAAATACTTGTGAAAATAAAGCTGTTGTTGGTGAAAGAAAACGTAAAAATGAAATTCAGGAAAAATCTGGTATGTAATTTAAATTTCAAATTATGTATAAATTATGTATAAAGAAAAAATTATAGGAAATAATGTAAATTTTCAAAATATTTCTTTTAGAGGTCTGAAAAAAGCTCGAAAAACTAAGCCAAGAAGTAATTTTTTTAGCCAAGCCGATGTCGATCTTAGCTCGATGTATCGAGTACTCGATTCCACTCGAGTACTCAAAATTATTCAAGCTTTTTATGAGGTTCGACTCGTCTAAAAAAATAAAAAGCACGAAAATGCTCGATCGAGCTTCTATCTTTTTGTAAATCTCTGATTTCTTTCATTGGAAAAATTTCACAATCTTTTAGTTCAGATAAACCTATATGATAAAAAAACTGGTATTTAAAAAGTCTTAAAATAGGACCTGTTGTAAGATCAAACCCTTAACTGATTATCTTAAAACAAGCCAGATGTAAGAAGTATTTTAAAAAGAAAAATCTGGAGAAAAATATGTTAACAGTATATTTAATTTTTAATAACAGTAATGAATATTTAATAAAAGTATTGGATTTTCAATAACTGTAATGAATTTCCAATAACAGTTTTGAATTTTTCAAATACAAATCATTGAATTTTCATTTTTTCAATATCCGTTTGTATTTTTCAATTACAAATCAATGAATATTCACTTAAAGTACTTTAATTTTCAATTCAATATGAATTAAATTGAATTTGTCTGGTGAAATAAGCTCTTGGATGTTCTGTCATTAAAGAAATTAAAAATAATTATCATATATTAAAATATTAACCCTTTAACGCCCAAATGCACAAAATTTTGGCATGAAATTTGAGGACTTGTTTCGGTACTTAAAAATCAATAAAAAATTCACGAATCATGATTTCTTATGTTTTCATACTACAGAAAAAAACCGGACTCAAAATAAGTCGCATATAAGACTCATTTTAAACTACAACAAAAATGATATCCCTTCGACTCATTCTAAGTTTCTAGGGAAAAGACTTAAAATGAGTCTTTAGAGGTATAATTTTTTCTTTACGATAAAATTAGAATCACATTGAAAAAGCTAACAATAATTTATATAAATATGAATTAAAATAATTGTTTATAACTAATAAACATCAAAAATTTATAAACAAGAAAGTTATTAACGTTTGTTTTATAAAAAATTCTGATTTTTTCCAATTTTTGTTTAATTATCAATTTTTTCTACTATGAAATAGCTTAAAAATAATTGTAAATGTTACAAATAACGTAACAGATATATAACCTAGAAGATAGGACTATAGAGAAGATTAAAAATTAAAATGGCTGTTTAAAAATGGAGTTTGAAGTTAAATTTTTTTTTCAAATTTTGATTCAAAAGTACAAAATTGTTCAAAGTTTTTAGATCAGCTTGAAGTTTGGGGTTTTAGAGATCGCTGATCACGAATCTGAAGTCCAATTTTCAAAATTCAAAATGGTGGATCCAATATGACGGACAATTTTTTTAAAAACTCATTAAATTTGCTTGAAACTTGTTACTCGAAGGTTTTTGTGGTAGCTGATTATGAATCTAAAGTCCAATTTTCAAAATTCAAAATGGCGGATCCAATATGGCCGACAAATTTTCAAAAACTCATTAGATTAGCTTGAAATTTATTTCCTATAGGTTTTTAGTGTTGCTGGTCACGAATCTGGAGTCCAATATTTAAAATTAAGCATTGCGGATGCAATATGATTCGTGACCAGCAACACTAAAAACCTATAGGAAATAAATTTCAAGCTAATCTAACGAGTTTTTGAAAAGCGACCCCAAAAACCTCCGAGTAACAAGTTTCAAACCAATTTTATGAGTTTTTTTTAAATTGTCCGCCATATTGGAACCCTCAACTAACAAATTTGAAGCCGATCTAAAAACTTTAAACCATTTTGTACTTTCGAAAAAATTTAAAAAAAAATTTAACTTCAAACTCCATTTTTGAGTCGCCATTTAAATTTATAATTTTCTCTATAGTCCTATCTTCTAGGCTATATATTTATGTCACGTTATTTGCAACATTTACAATTATTTTTACGCTATTTCATTGTAGAAAAAATTGATAATTAAAAAAAAAAAGGAAAAAAATCGGACTTCTTTATAAAAAACCATTAATAACTTTTTTGTTTATAAATTTTTGATGTTTTTTTCAACACCATTTGATAGAGCGCATATAAAAACATAAGAAATGATGACACGAGTCGAACCGGTTGGACCGCAGGCAGTTTTGTCGTATTTGTATACTAACACTAAATCATGCGTGTGCCACACACTCACATTTGGGAGTTCGGCATTTCCAACAGTTTGGAACTGTGATTGAACCATCTTGAGCGACCAGCGCACCCAAGCGAGGAGTGTAGCTCGCCCGAATTAAGGTAGTACCACAGTCGTCAAATTTCTGTCCAATTGGAACAGCACGTCACCCAAGATTTTTTCCGTGTGAGTGTAACATCCCAATTGCGAAATACCAAGACTATTAATTCAGCCGAAGATTAGTCTAGTGATGTCTGCCGACATATGTCAGACATGACTGGGCCATCACTGGCATTCAAAATTTCCCATTATTGTGCCAATGTTGGCAGTGATCCTCCCCAGGTGCGAATTTCGGTTGGCCGCCAGAGTTTGAAGGTTGGCCCACGGTTGGCCTAACTTTGACAAGTGAAGTTTTGGTTGCCAGAATTTGCCCAACTTTGTCAAGTACTAGTGTTGACAGTTGGTCCGACTTTGCAAGCCAACCATTACATGCAGAGTTTAAACAAACGTCAGGCCAACTTTGGAGACAAAGGTCGGCACAACTATAGGGAACGTATCTCATAGAACTTATAAATTTAGGTTGGCCAAACTATGGCCCACGGTTGACCCGACGGTTAGTAAAAATTTGTCAAATGCAATTTAAAATGACTTAAACTTTCTTGGTTGAACGAACTCTGGGCCACGGTTGGCCCGACTGTTGGTAAAAATTTGTCATATGCAATTTGAAAAGACTTAAAATTTCTTGGTTGGACGAACTCTGGGCCACGGTTAGCCCGTCTATTGCAGCTTTAATATACATTTAACGTTATCTACTCTTGTGTATCTACTTAAATGTTGCAACTATTATGGAAAAGTATAATTGTCAATAATGGACGTATATCGGGCCAAAAATGGTCCATTATCGACTAGTAAAATAGCTTATAAGAATCTTTTGGCTCTCTCGACATCATGTCAGCGTAGCATAGTGGGGTGAGTGTTAGGCTATGGTGCGTCAGGTTGTGGTATCGACTTCTAAGAGTGGTAAGAATTTTTATTATTATTTTTTGTATTTTGCTAATATTCGGTGTGTAATGGCAGCCAATATTGGGCCATTAATGTCTCTCGAATGTTGTACAACACTCTAAAACGAATATTGGGCGAAGAAACGGTACCAATATTGGTAAAATAAAGGCTGTCGGTTGTTGGCCGCCGACGTCCAACCGTCATTGCTATGTCGCACTGTCAATAGTTCGTATAGAAAACTATACATCCTCACCTAAAAGTTATTGTTTTGCGTGCTTACCACATTATTGTCTGTTTCTATTTAAGTAATATATTTGCATTGAATAATGCATTATTTGAATTAAATAATTTAGTTATAGAGGTGTGCAAAATTCGAATCGGCCAATTCGAAATTCGTATTCGAATTGAATAAAAGTTGAATAAAAATTAAACTATTTTTGAAACAATTTTTAAACAAATTATTGTTGTTATTTGACAACTTTTTCCAGAATGCATTCTGGAACAAGTTGGTAAATAACAACAATAATTTGTTTTAAAACTGTTTAAACAATAGTTAAATTTTTATTCTTTATCAGTAATTATATAAGATTTAAATAATTGCAAAATTAGGAAAAAACTGCAACTTTCTAGGTGCATTCTGCAAAAAGTTAGTAAATAACATCAATAATTTGTTTACAAATTGTTTAAACAATAGTTCAATTTTTATTCAATTTCTATTTTTTATCTGTAATCATATAAGATTTAGTAAATTGCAAAATTAGGAAAAAACTGCAACTTTCTAGGTGCATTTTAGAGAAAGTTGGTAAATAACAACAATAATTTGTATAAACAAATAAATAATGTATTATAGCATCATAATATAATTTATTTATTGATATAAAACAATTTTACTGTAAAAGTTTAACGATTTTTAAAATTTTTTTTTGCAATATAGAAAAACAAAAGCCCAGTCAATTTTCAGTATTCTCGTACATACTTTTTAAATTGTTATAAATAAACAAGAAGAAGTGTATAAAAACAATTTATATTTGTCTTTTTCGAAAGTATAGATAAAATTTTGTTTAGTGGGTTAAAATGGCGATTCGATTGATACAAAATTCGAGGAGATATTTAACATTATGTATTAGTTGGACACCGTAGGTGGCCGTCCGGTAGCGCGAAGGTTAAAATAAAAATCATTTTATTTAAAAATATTGAATTTTAATAACCAAAAAAAAATTATTTTTTAACATTGCGAACGAAAAATAAAGAAATAATTATTTTAATTACTTCTTAGTGCGTGCAATTTTGTTTCTCTTTCGAATATTGTTACATAAGATTTAAATATTAAGTAGAATTCTTTTTAAATTAAAATTTAATGGGTAAAGTTATTTTTTTCATATTTCTTATAAATAAATTATTTTTTTGTTTATTAAATTTATTAGTAATTATTATTTATTAATATTTTAATTTTAATTATTAATATTATCATTGTCTTTTTTAATCATTATATCAATATTAATAATTCTCAATTAATTAATTAATCTTATTTAATCAATAATAATAATTATTATTATTGTTATATTAATATAATAATGAATTTGGTTTTTGCTCAAATTTAGTTTGTCAATTGTTATTGTTGCTAGGGAGAGATTGTTTCGATTTAATTTTTGACATTTCGTGAGTTTGTTTATAAAGACAAGAAATAAATATTGTGACAGCCACGTGATTCGAGTAAAAAGAAATATTTTATCTATTGAAATAATCTAACATGAAATATTTTAATATCAAGAAGGAGTAATTTATTTTATATAAATAATAAGTGAATCATATTTTGCAGATATTTTGCATCGATTTCCCATATAACCACGAATTGGTTAATATCACTCTTAGGTGTTTAATTTGTTTTTTTCTTTCATTTACATTTGTAAATTATTAGAAATCTTTTTTAAAAAATGAATTTATTGATTGTACTAATTATTTATTTACACAATACCTTAAATTACAGTTACATTTTAGTTATGTTACATTTATTTATTTTTTAATTTATAATATATTTATTGTTTAAAATTCATTATTTTTTATTAAATTCATCACAATAATTATTTCATATGAATTTATTATTAAAAAATTTAATAAATTTTAATATATTTAAATTTGTTATTGTTGTGAACCTAATAAAAGAAAGTAAATAAAATGAAATTTTCTAAACCTGGCAACGCCGCCTAATAAATATTATAATTTTCTCTGGCAGCAAGACTCACTACATAGCAGTGGGACCTTGCTGCGAGACACCCGACACCTTGATAAGACCGGCGTTGTCAGCATAGATGTTTGAGTTCGAAGCTATGTTAAGAAAAGAGAAGTATTTTATACTTTCAATTAAAATATTCCTTTTAGAAATAAAACCGAAAATAAGCCTTGCTTCAATGTTTCGAAGCTAATAAGTGAAAAGCAAAAATTGTAGCAATGCTCAAGGAAATTGGGAAGTATGGAAGAATGCCGAAAAGAGTGAAAAGATAAATGTTTTATGTCTCGAAAGAAAACTTTTATATTACTAAAATTAAAACCCTTGTAACGACGAACAAGGCGTTTGTGAGCTTTGGACACGTGCACCACAATGCGGGCTACACACATGCATCTACATGCGAGCTCCGTTGGCATGCACGAACACAGGTTTGGATTCTCGCGTAGCGGAGAATCATTTAATCATTTGACAAATGGAATCACATGCCAGAATTAGAATTTACCTATAAAAATTCTGGTTAATCACTTATTAAATTATACTGCTAATTAACAAAATTAGCAGTGCCGACATCACGCCTGACAACTATAAATTGTAATTGTTAATAATTATAATTATCAATTATTAAAAAAAATACGAACTCGAAATGTATCGAGTTCAGGACAACTTCCGTTCTCACGGAAATCGTCGTGCATTCCAGGAGTCAGCATTTTGTGATTTCCCCTGGGCCCGAGAGAATTCCCCTACTTTTAACACCTGAAACACTAGTGAATTAATCCCACCTTAACCACGAGGCAAGGGGTAGGGACCGGCCTAATTGTCTAACTCTTGGCAGTATTATCCCTCAAGTCTTGCTGATAACTTCTCCCTGGTTCCGCACCCGGTAAAGTCATAAGCAAGAGGGCATAATCGTTTACGCCCGTCCGCGAGTCGAACCCTGGTGAACTTCACAAGAGGTGGACGATAAAAATTAATAAATCTCCGAGCCGACGGAGTCCGCGTGAAATTTACCCAGGTGAAATATTCCATTAAAGAGTATTCCTTTAATCGAATATTTCGTCTTGTACCTTCCGGTCCGTGCGCGTAGCACCCGTGTTGTCCTGGCGTGATTGGCTCACAAAATAAAACCTTGTATTTTGTTAATAAAATTCAAGAGAAACAACATTTTCAAATCGCCCGACGGAGGATTTTGTAATCCCGAAGGAACAACTCCGCCGGTACTGTAAGTAACGACGTATCGTTTCAAAATAAGTAACTCTTTTTCCTTGTATATCTTACGTTTTTACTTTACCTTTTACATTTCCTGTATGCACATTAATCTAAAAAAAAAATTAATAAACTATAAAATTTAATCTGAATACACCTTAAATTTCTTTCTTACCTTTTAAAATACAATTTTACATTTTCCTAACTGATAACAACGAAGTAGAGGGGCAACTTCTAAAATTGTGGGAAACGATACCTACAGAAATAAACAGAGTTTCGACTCTGTCAGTTTGAGCCTCCGCAAATCGTTTAATTAAGGGCCAACTCAAAAGCCCGGGACAAAATTAATTATCGGTTTGTAACAAACTGTGGTGGCAGCAGTGGGTGTTTTCCTACGCGTTGCCGCTCTGCTACGTTACCTGGTAACGTTGTTACCAGTGGCACTACTTTGATTCCAGCATACTTAACTAACATGTTTTAGAAATTTTCACAACTACGATTTTCGCGATGTTAGCCCTAGTTTTCTTGGTGCTTTTATGGTAGAGTTTAATTGCAATTTTCTGCCAATTTTTCAGTGTTACCTTGTTAATGATCGCGTAAATTAAACGGGTTCGTTGGAAAATCGAAGCGTCCTTGTGGGTATTTTGCATGGGAGGTTTGTGATCTGGAAAGCAAAATTATAAATTTCAGAAGTACACTGTCTTAAGGATTTGAGTTTGTCTCTCCGACAATTTGTCGTTGATGATGACTTACTTTTAATCGATTCTGGCTCTCCGACAATTTGTCGTTGATGAAGACTCAATCAACAGCGACAGTTGTATTCCGAAATTTATAAGGGTAAAATCTTATCTATAAAAAGTGAGGGATCTGAATATCTGTAATCCCAGTGATTTGGAATATGGCTCTCCGACTATTGTCGTCGATGATGACTTATTCAACTGTGAGGGATTGATTTCAGATTGGTCACAAAATAGAATTGAAGTAAATTAGTTGAGTGGTTTTCCTCGTCACAATGTCCCTTGGCGATGCCTAGCAAACCGAGGTTACGCGGAAGCCGCTCGAAGAAACGAGCTCGTAAACAGACACGGACACAGAAAGATTTAAAAGAAGTTTCAAAAGAAATTCCCTCTCAAGAAAATTTAGAATCGTCAACTTTCAAAAAACCTCTCACACCTGTGAAAAAGGAACAAAAAGAGCCTTTAAACGAGTGGAAAGAGTTTTCGGATTATTTTGAATCTTTACTCAACAAGGCAGAACGCGAAATAAATAGAGCGAATAAGCGTCGTGAAATCGAAAAACGCGTAAAAATTGCTCTGGAACAACGAGAATTAAAAAGTTAAAGATTTTATTCTATTTTTTTATTCCTAATGACCATTCTCGAAATCCCCAGCGAATTTGCTACTGTTATTGCTACCTCAGCGTTCTTACAAAACGAGACAGTTAATGTTGCAATAGATTCCGCTTACAAACATAACTATATCTGCTTGACTAATTTGAAATCGGATTGCCCCATTTTAGGATACCCGACTGGGGACTGCCTCAATGATATTCATGTGGATAATATTGGAGTGGTATATCTTCAAGTCGAGAACCAGGAGGTGTGTTTCCATGTGGTAGACTCATTCTACTCTCACATTTGGTTGTCAATTTCAGCAATCCTTGGGCAAGTGAGCTGCATTGATTTGGGATTCTGTTAATTATTCCCCAATAAATTCGTAACCCATGGGTTCTTGATTTCTAAAACCTCATTCGAAAAGGGCCCATAAACGTGCTACCAAAAACGAATTCTTAGGCGAAGAAATCGAGTAAATCAATTTACAAGAAATCAAACTTCCATGTCTTTACTCGAAGGAATAGCATTTATCAATTCCTTGTTGCGTTATGTTTGATTTTGAAAATTACAGTGACCCAAACACCATCGTATATTGCTCAGATCTTCTGAAAGATGGAGCAGTAATTCTTTCAATAAACTTGTCTTATGAATATAATTATATTTGTCAGACGGCCTTGAAATCAAATTGCCCCATACTAAAGTATCCAACGGGGGGTTATTTTGATAGCATTCACGAAGACATTTTGGGCATAGTATATTTTCTGATCAAGAATGAGGAAGTGTGTTTCCACGTGATAGATTCTTCCTATTCTAATGCCTGGCCGATAGCTACCGGAATTCTCGGTCGAAGAACCAGTGTCAAGCAGGGTCGCTGTTAATCCTCCTCTAAAAGGAGAGAATTTTGTAATTTAGAAGATATTACATCAAATTAAAATGGTCAATTAATTGACTAACAGTCAATTCAAAGCGATATTTTCACTAACTAATGTGCTATCAAAAAAGCATACCTGACATAGTTCCTCCCCCTATATATGAACTCACGATCCATCCTGAATTTATCCCTCCTCCACCTGGTGTTATCCCTATTAATGAAATTATTAGAGATCGTGCAATTCGAGCGGCTAGAGTAAATAGAGTAAATAGGGTACGTAGAACAATAGAGCAAATTGAACATTGATTTGGGATTCAATAGCAAAATAGGATAATAAATGGCAGATCTTTATTATTTAGTGGAATATAGCCCTAATTTCTTAATATCGGATCCAGAAATATTAACCCAACAAGAATTAGTTAGTATTCCCCTTTCCCTTTTAAAGACTGCCCATATGGTGTCAATTGTCTCGAAAGATAGTCTTAAAATTCAAAAGATAGAAACGGTTAAGATTGACATTTGTATGTTAAAATCAACCATCTTCCCCAGAAGAAGTCTGCTTGTGAAAGAATTTTCCCAAAATTAATGGTCTAAAAAAAAAAAAGAAGAAAAAATTTATTTTTGACTCGGAAAATTATCTTAATCAATTAGAGGAAATTCTAGAAACTCATGTTCGGAAAATTAGATCAGAACACGAGAAAATCGACCGCATCAACGTTTCTATTTTAGCACTAGAAAGAGCAGTCAAATGCATTGAAGGAGGAATAGATCAACCAAAGTTATAAAATGACCTTAATTAAACCTAGCGAATTGCCAGATAGTACTAATTCCGATAGTCAGGACATAATAAAAGAAATAATAATTGGCACTCCTACTCGAATCTGACCACAGGAATTTTCCGCGGTGGAGAATTGAAATATCACGGTTAGAATAAAGTTCAATCTTGTACATTAACTATTTGTCCTAAATACATAAGCGTGTAAGTTTCACTGTGAGTTATATGTTAAAAAAAAAATAAAATAATAAATAATATATACACTCATATCCCATCATGGCTCAACCACCACCAGCAAACCTTGATGCTAGTGTGGCCACAGCGCTTGATCGTTTTAAATTGCGAACAAGTGCAAGCGACATCCCCGTCTTCGACGGCAGACATCCTTCGCTTAAAGATTTTATACTAGCTGTAACGCGAGCCGGGGTATTCGTAACAGACGCGGCTGAACCCGAATTTCTTAGGGCCGTTCAAACTAGACTACAGGGAGCGGCGTGGGATAGCTGCAAAACAAGCAGTTTAACCGACTCCAAGAACTAACCGATCATTTAAAAAAAACGATTTGCGCCCCTAAAGAAATACAAGTGGTATTTCGAGAGCATCATAACCCTCAGACAAAAACAAACCGAAACTGCGAATGATTATTTCGATCGTCTCCAAGGTCTGATTAGTGGGGCCCGTCATGCCCTTCAACCTAAGTACAATAGGGCATTCCAAGAAGTTGGCGCTGGTGAAGGTGCACGGGAATGGACAGAAAGTGAAATCATTTTACAACCTATTTTAGAATGCGCACTTGACGCATTCGTAAGAGGACTTCCAACGGAGGTATCGAAGTTTGTCGATACCAGAAATCCTCTAAACTTAGAAGAAGCATTGGAATACGCGATACATGCGGAAGAAAGCGAAAATTACAATGAAAAATCGCGCTCTTCATCCTATCACATCTCTCGATCGGACGATAGGCCGCGCTCTCCTAGCCCTTATTCAAGGCAAATAGAAAAACCTGTTCCAACAGCAAGACACAAACCGGAAACGGATAGAGAACCACGTCATTCGAGTCACTCGTCAAATCCTACGTCAACCGGGATGCTACACCTAACTCCGGAACAACTGGGAACCTTCTATCGATCCATGATGCCACAATACCCTCCAGCTTTTCCATATCATCCAATGATAGTTTCACCTCAAAATCCTGCATACTACCCTAACCCGCCCTACCTACCTGCTCCTATACAACCACCCATGGATCCCTCCCCTGCACCAAGCAATTACTCTAGACAAGGCCAGAACTACCGTACAATTACTCCTCCCCCAAGACCAGCATCTCCGGCAACGACCGGCAATTTAAACTATCAGTCGGCTCGCCGCCCGGACGCGACAGCGAGTCCAACTCCGCAGCGTCCGAGGAACGTCCATTTTGCGGAGAACACAGTAGGGTGTTTAGAGCAAAGTCAGAAGCAGAGGACTCCCCAGTAGTTCAACTCACGACCCCAGAATGTAGACACACGAAAATCAGATTCTTAGTAGACCCGGGTTCCGATACAAATCTTGTGAAATTATGTGCTTTGAAACCCGAACTCACACTTGTTACGGACAAATGTATTGAGATTACGGGAATTACAAGCCATATCGTCACAACACTCGGAACAATAAACTTGACGATTGCTAGTGGGCCTGTAGAATTCCATGTGGTCAGAGATGATTTTCCGATTTCTACTCACGGAATTCTTGGAAGGCCCTATCTTCGACAAGAACAAGCCCAAATTTCTTTCAGACACAACACACTGGTTACAGTGTCTGATCCAGTGACCCCTATCCCATTTGTTGATAAGGAATCACTGGATGCAAGAAAGGTCCTAAAATCTGAAATAAAGCCTTTTGCTCGAGTCCTGCGCATTAGATCCCGTACGCGAACTCCAATAGCAATTGACACTATAACCCCTGAGTTAAAACAAGGATATCTTCCTCGGATAGAAACTCCCAATGGGCTCTACCTCGGTGAGGCGGTGGTATCTAATAGCAATGGTGTATGTCATGCAATGGCAATTAACACCACCGAAGAAGACATTGACATAAGAATCACCCCCCAAAAATTGATCCCCTTCGACTTTTGCAAGTTCCCAGGGGAAGAATTAACCGAATCCGAAGTAGAGGTCTCACCCCAAGAAGCAAATCGAACCTACGCGGAAAGAGTAATTAAGGTAAAGAACGCCCTATATATTGCTCATTTATCTCCCGAAGAGCGAAAGGTCGTTACTAAATGGGCGGAGGACTATGCCGACATATTCCATTTAAATGGCGAAATGCTCTCCTGCACTCACCTCATTCAACATAGGATACCTACCATTGATGATAAGGTGATTCACAAAAAGCAATACCGGTCCCCTTTTGAAGCCCTAGGACAGATTGACACCCAGCTCAAAAAGCAGTTCAACAGTGGAATAATTGATCACTCAAATTCCCCGTTTAACGCGCCCTTACTAATCGTCCCCAAAAAAATTGATGCATTAGGGGAAAAGAAATGGCGAATCGTAGTGGATTATCGGGCCCTAAATGAGACCATTGTGGGCGATGCTTTTCCGCTTCCGAGCATAATTTCTGTTTTCGATAAATTGGGCAGTGCGCGGTATTTTAGGGTGTTTGATCTCGCTAGTGGTTTCCACCAGGTGGAAACACATCCGGAAGATAGGCATAAGACCGCTTTTTCTTCCCGCAACGGTCACTTCGAGTATAAACGAATGCCTATGGGCATTAAGAACGCACCCCCTACTTTCCAAAGGTTGCTCAACAAAGTTTTAAACACTATGCTACACGTTGAGGCCTTCGTGTATCTGGATGACATTATAGTATTCTCAGACACGCTAGAAGAACATGACAAACGCGCCCGCAGGTTATATAATAGATTAAGACTCGCTAATCTGAAGCTCCAACCCGATAAATGCGAATTTCTAAAACCAGAAGTGGCATATCTCGGCTACATAGTGTGTGGGGATGGGGTGAAACCTAACCCTGACAAAATAATAGCGATAAAGAATTTCCCCCTGCCGAAATCACCTAGGGACATTAAAAGTTTCCTCGGTCTCTCCGGATACTACCGAAGGTTCATCAAAGATTATGCGAAATATGCGAAACCATTAACGGAACTTCTGAAAAAGGATGCTCCGTGGAAATGGGAACAACCCCAAAAGCATAGTTTTAACCGCCTGCGACGACATTTATGCAGGGAACCGATCCTTCAGTATCCAGATTTCAATGCCACGTTTAAACTAACGTGTGACGCGTCGGATCATGCTATCGGTGCAATTTTGTCACAAAAAAAGGACGGCATAGATATGCCCGTAGCCTACTACTCCAAAACCCTAGACGATAACGAACTGAAATACCCGAAGGCAGAAAAGGAATGCCTTGGAATATTGTATGCGGTTGAACATTTTAAGCCGTACCTGTACGGGCGAGAATTTATTTTAGCCTGCGACTTCGAGCCCGTACACTGGATGACCTATATTGGTGATCCTGGAGCACGGATCCAAAGGTGGAGGCTTCGTCTTTAGAATTACCAGTATATCTTCGAGTGTAAACCTGGCAAAACTAACAGAATCGTTGAAGCACTGTCCAACAACCCTGTTGATCCATCAAGTAACACGAATGTAGAGTCGGATTCAACCTGGTCAGATCCAATCCTTTCCGGTACTGAAAATTTGGATCCATTGATGCAGAAAATCCCAAACGAGAAGAACGTCAACACTGAATCACTAAGTAAGCAGCAACCACCCTACCGAGCCCTACCTATCACCCGTTCTTCTTCACCTGGAGAAAGAAAGAATACGGCCACAAATCCAAGCGACCGTAAAAACAAACCTAAGGGAACAAAACCAACTGCAGCGTCGACACACCCCACGAGAAGAACAAAAAGTTTGCAGGAAGCGTTGAAACCGAAGATTCCCAGGACAAAACCTCCCTCTGGAAACAAGGAAAAACCCTAAGTCTTCAACCCTATGACTACCAGAAAATCAACCGCGGTTGGAAATTTAATGGAAAAGCCACCTACGAGCCAAGAATCCGGAACAAAACTGACTATCCTCAAGAGACCTGTGGATCCCAAACCAGGAACTAGCACTCAAGGAGCGACTACCCTCAAGAGTTTTGCGCGTAAAACAAATGTTGACCGAAATAATGTTCCAAAGCGTAGAGGAAGACCCCCAGGTAGCACTGCTGCGGCGAATTCAAAGCACGATAAAACGTTTCGACCTCCCCCAGGATCAGCAACAGAACGTGCCGACGAGAGTTGCATTGCTAAGCGCCTCCGTTCGCGCGTAGTCACTGGTCCTAATCAATCAGAGAATACTGGTTCACCTCCATCTTCTTCAACTGAATCTGAATCGAAAGAAGAATCACAGACGGAGACCCACGGTACAACTGACGAAGATTCAGATCCCCCTGTGTTCCGAAGTGACTACAGTGCTTTCCCACATCTACCCCCCCATATTCCCCCTGTTTCGAGCTCTGGTTCAAAAGAAAAGAATCCTAGTGAATACATCGAGGTCTACGTAGATGGGGCATGGTGCGAGAACGGAGGAGCCCATCCAAGAGCAGGAATCGGAGTCTGGTTTGGACCCGACCACCCTCTAAACATCTCCCGACGTTATAAGGGACGCCAAACTAATAACGCCTCAGAAATAGAAGCAGCTACTACTGCAGCTAAGCAAGCAATAAAAGCTGGAATTAAGAAATTAAAAATTAAAACCGACTCTCGTTATTTAGTACAAAGTATACAGGAGTGGGTGCCCAAATGGCAAGAAAATGACTGGAAAACAACAGAAAATAAACCAGTCAAAAACAGAAAGGTATATGAAAAGTTGATAAAAGCCCTAGAACCTCTTGAAGTTGCCTGGGAACATGTACCTGGACATGACGGTGTCCTTGGAAACGAGAAAGCTGATCAACTGGCTAGGGAAGGTGCCTTGATGGAACCTGAAGCACACTCATCTTCGATCTCCGAACAAGAATCAGATGAGTTGCCCGAAGATCAAGTAATGGTTCAAGGACAACGCCGAACTAACGATAGCAACGAGGATACTAGTGAGTCCGATAATCATGATCAACAAATTCCTGATGCAAGAAAACAATTAATCGAAGGTGTAAATGAATCATTACACAAATTCAATGAGTCCTTAGCTAGAGCAAATCTAAACGCCTCCAGTACGGCTAATGATACTCTATTTTGGGACTACGAAGGGTTAGATCATCACCCCAGAAGAGAGTATGTTTCTGATGGCGAAAATGATCAAGGACACCTGGAGTATTTGCACAGTCTGGACCCTGCAACGGAGTACAGTGATGGACTTCCCGAGCGAGTAAAGAAGTTTTTAGATAACTTCAACAAAAGCCGTGCAGAAAAACAAGCCCTAAAGGAACTGACAATTAACACTGAGACCAAAACTCAACCTGAACCCTCAATGACTCTGAGAGAAACGCCGTTGACAAGTCATCCAACCACGGCTAAACGGGGAAGCGTGCGATTTATGGAGATGCCTGAAGTAATCGAAAATGTAAGTGATGAGGACTCAGCAGCGAAGGAGTCTCAAGTTCCAGGATTTCCAGCAACCCCGTTTGCGCATTCTACCCCGTACACTAACCCTAAAACTAACGAAACACATCAGGAAAAGGAATCAGTTAACAAGAAAACAACTATGAAGCCGCGCCGAATTCAAGAAAATAGTGTACCACAAGAGTCCAATCTGTCAGTTGGAAATAGGTCCTTCATGAAAATAAAGGAAACCCATTTTGACCCTCTATCTTCCTCCGAAAATGAGGAAGGATGTTGAAAAGGGACTAACAAATTTAAGGAAAATCTTAGAATCTGATCATCAAACGTCTTGTCGAATGGCAAACAGTAGCGATCTGCTAGGCGCGCTTCCGCAAGGAAAAATGTCAGAGTTAGTTACAGGTATTTTCCGCGGTGGTGATGTCACTATCACTCTTTGTCACGGAAAAACAGAGGTTCCTCCTCCTGAGTTGCGTAACAAAATCATTTCAGAGTTCCACTCAAGTCTAGTTGGCGGCCATAAAGGCATATCCAAAACCTATCGCCGAATTAGAGAGCGTTACTACTGGCCACAAATGCGACAAGAGGTCACACAGTTCATTCGCAGTTGTAGAAGTTGTTTTGAGAACAAATTGTGTAGAGCTCGAACTAGGGAACCCATTTTGATCACAGATACCCCCGCAATGCCGTTCGATAAGGTATCTTTAGACACAGTGGGCAAATTACGAACAACCCCAAACGGAAACCGTCACATCCTGACAATGCAGGACAATTTCTCAAAATATTGCATTGCAGTCCCTATAGCAAACATAGAGACCAAAACTATAGCTCACGCGGTAGCAACAAACCTGTTCTCTGTTTTTGGAGCACCTAGATGTGTGCTCACCGACAGAGGAGCGAGCTTCGTAAGCTCCCTGATGCGAAAGTTAGAAAGAATCTTTGGAGTTAAGCAGCTCACTACTTCCGGGTACCGACCCCAAACCAACGGAGCCCTGGAGAGAAGTCATATTGAGCTGACGGATTATATTAAGCACTACGCGAAGGAATTTGACGATTGGGATCGTCTGCTTCCATTCGCTATGTTTAACTATAACACGTCGGTTCACGAAGCTACTAATTTTACTCCGTATGAATTGGTATTCGGTCATCTTGCTAGAGCACCTAGTTCCTTACCCCAAGGTCCGGAAGTTGAATCTGCGGGTCATATCTCAAGGACCTTATTACAAGAATGAGCGAACTACAAAACCTCGCGGCAAATTATTTAGTCCGATCCAAGGAAAGATCAAAGATAAACTACGACAGAAAAGCTTGGCCTTTAAAGGCCAAAGTAGGGGACCAGGTGTACACCTACAAGGAGATTCGAACAAATAAGTTCGATAGGCGAGCGGATGGCCCATTTACCATAGTCGACTTCACGCAAAATAACAACGTGGTATTAGAAAACGAAAATGGCGAGCGTATAACCAAGCATCGTGACAAGGTTATGTTAGCCCACTTTTAGTCTCTTTTGCTTGAAAATCTCTAACAGAATTTTCTTTTCTGACACACACGCACCTATACAACGACTAAGGAATTCACGGAACCAATAAAAGATGTCGAAAATTGTGCTAATTTTGTGCTCAATTCTCAGCTTCCTGACCCTAACAGCCCAGAACGAATCCAGCCCTGTCTCCAACAACGAGGGTTATCAGACAATTCCATTTAAGATGAGCAGCGGGATCTACTTCGAATACGTGGATGTCGTCAAGCGGTCCGTTAGCAATTGGAGAATTGCTGTTTTCCTAAACATCGGAAGGCAGAGCCGATTCTTTGACGACCTCAAATCAAGACTGGAGAAACTGAAGGCCCAATGTAATCCTAAAGAAATTTGGTGCATAGAATTAGTTTCGAGTTACCAATGGGAAGATAGATGGGAAATGGTATCGGAATTACAACAACAATTCCGAAACCAAATTCAAGAATTAGAAAATACCAAAGTGACCTTACCCACAAAATTAACCTCACAACTGCGCGCGAGACGAGCAGTTCCCTTGCTGGGTTTCCTTGGGAAGATAGCAGGGCCCATAGCTGGAGTGTTAACATACGATGATGGCGAAAAATATGACTCTGCCATCCAAGATCTGAACGAAGCACAGCAGAACCTGACGCACCTTATTGGAAAACAGACCCACATCGTAAGGTCTCAGCTTGATCTACTACACTCCCAAGTTCAGCAGCACTCTTCGCTTCTAAAGGAACTGCAAGATCAACTCCAGGCTTTGGCTGCCAAAAACCTCCCCCAGTCAAAGGAAGAAATGGAACGAATGAATTTAACCTACGCCGTAGCCCGAGCTCTAAGACTGGGGCTTGATCACAGCCTTTTAGCCACCACGACCATGCTGGAAGCTGTCCATTAGGCTAGGAAAAATCAGCTGAACCCAGGACTTATTACATCGGAGCAGCTGGAACCCATTCTCAGAGAAATCCAAGATAATTTGAAGGATGTCAATTTCCCACTAGCTGGACCCAGGATTAGTATCGACGAACTTATGCGGATATCCTCTACCACCATCATCTGCGAGAATCACCAACTGAAGGTACTGATTGACATTCCCCTCCTAGAAAAATATAATTATCAGGCTTACAAAGTTCACTCAATTCCAACTATTCAAGAGGGATTTGATAATAATATTAGACAAGCTTATGTTAAATCAAAACATGACTACCTCATCATCGACGAAGATCAGCGAACGTACCTCCTATTGAAAGAACAGGAGTGGAATTCCTGCAAAACTACGACAGCCTACCATGCTTGTATGACGGGAACACCAATATATGACCTACGAGACAGACCTTCATGCGAAGCCCTGCTCTTGATCAAGCCCAGCGTGGAAGTCCTAAAGTTGTGTGATATCCGGATAACCAGCCGTCCCCAATCTTACTGGAAGCCATTAACCACTGTTGGTGGGTGGACTTTCTCCGTCGCTACTCCAGAAATAGCAACAATCGCTTGTCATTCGATGAACCCCGTTAAGATAGAATTGAGTAAGGCCGGAATTCTCAAGTTGGCCCCAGGATGCTTCCTCAAAACCAAGGACGTGATCATACCAGCTACCACTATCCAAGCGGGAACTTCAGAGTTCGTATTTGAATCCGAACTGCACCTGAATATAACAATGTTATCACCTATGTTGCTAAAATATAGTCATCTCATAAAAGAATTTGACTCACCATCAGCATCTGCTTCGGAAACAGGAACAAGATTTTCCACATTTGAAGCAAACTCTAAAACTCTAGATGAGCTGGAGCAGCAGCTTCAAGATCTTGTCCTACGACGACGTACAGGAAAAACTCAGAACTTCCTGTTCTATGGCTCTTATGGAGGATTAGTGATCATCAGTCTGTTGCTTATATTGTACCTGTGCCGATCCCCCTTGACAAAAGGAATCAACAAGGTGACAGGAATGTCATGTAAGGTTCCCCGAACTAAGACCTTCACGATTCAGACACCAAAAAAGGGAACCGAAACAGCTCAGAGATCCGATGTGGAGTTGTACGAACGAATAAATGAAAAACCAACCACTAGTTCCCAGCTACCCAAGGCAGATAGTTTTAAGAAGGCGGTTGAGCCCTCGGTTCTCAATACTCAAAATAATAAAGAAGAAAAGTCTGCAATGACCGAAGATCCGACCCAGCGAAGATCCAGATGACTAACCGAAGGATTGGAGACCCTGGATTTCGAGATTCCGGAAAGTTATTCGACACCTGGAAGGAGTCACCGGTCACCTTCGAAGATATTCCAACAAGGCCACTGACAGCAATAGCAAGATCATCCCCAAGATAACCATCAACAATGGATTCCAACCACAATAACCAAGTATTAACGTATAATTAATAACATATTTCTTTTATGTTTAATTGAGTTAAAGATAAAAAAAGGGATTATTCTATATAACTGCATGAATACTGAGTTGAGAAAATAAAAGAAACAAGTTATAAATAGAGAGCAAGAATTCGAATAAATAACATAATATCCTATACTTATATAATATAATAGAGTTACTGAGGACTTGTGAGTTAACGAATGACGAACAACGTTAGGATTGAATTAGTTGTTGTTTATTAATATAGACAATAAAAGGAAAGTAGAAAATTGCTAAAAAAAACAGAAACAAAAAAAAAAATTTTTTAATATTGATTGGGTAAAAGTTTGAATTTAATTTTCACATGCTGAAGCCATCAGAACCCACAAAACTCGTTTTATCCGTGCTTCCTTCCCCAAAACTTTCCACGTCCTCCGTTTCCCAACTCTCTTCGGTGTCCTCTTCCAAATCCTCCTGTGACTCTTTTTCCCAATCCTTATCTGTTTCTTTCTCTACACTGCTTTGCCCCTCCCCCGATAGAGGAGTACTGGTTTTTGGAAATTCAAACCAGGCAGCCTTATTATCTATATCAAATCTCTAAAAACAAGATGATTCCCAATTAATGAGAAGTGCAAAGTCCTCTGGGATAGGTTCAAGTATACACATAAAATACGGAATATGAATTGCGCTTACCAACTGCCACCAGCCTCTAATGCGTGGCTGATTTTTTCCCAGCCAATCATGACATTGGAGGAAGCTAATTTTCAGCCCCTTCAAGAGCGGTTACACCCCTACGTGTGGAGGAATTTTGGGTAGATCTTTTAATAAGCTAAAAAAAGGGGAGAATATTGTAACAGGTGATTAACAAAAAGCAATATAAAATAAATATAAAGCCTACACACCAAATATCGGGAATGCCACTTTTCGGGAATTCACCCACCACCATTTTTAGTCCGGGCAAGTAATTTGTCACCACCACCGGATTGCGAAAACTTTGCTAAAAAAAATATATATTTATACAATTGCGTTACTATTAAGGCTAATATTAAGAAAATTTTTTTTACCGGAGCCCAAAACCCTCGCCTAATGTACTCCTGGTCCTCCTCGTCCCAGAAATACTCCTGGAACCAGGATTGGCACGCGTGGAGTTTTTCTCGTCCTTGAGCAAGCTCCCTGTCATAACTCCAGAACGATTGTTCATTGAGCCTGGTAGGAGCAGGAGCCCAACTACCAAAAGCGACGAGAAATCTAAAAAAAAAGGAAGGATGAAGGAATAAAGAAAACTGATTTGGATAGAATTCTTTTTTTACAACTGTGACGATGTGAATTTCCACGCTAGTCATTACTGTTGAAAATTCTACATCGTCGAGCCATCTGTCGGAAAAGCCCCGAGCCGATAGGCCCCAAAAATTGTCATGGTAATCAAGGAAGAGCGAGTACCGCCAGCGGACCCACTCGATGAGGGAAAGTAGGTCGCGCGGCTAGTTGAACAAGAGAAAGTGGTAGATGGCGGGGCCAGTACCATTTTGGGAAAAACGAAACGAAGAAGAAGACGGGCCATGTGGTGATAATTTGGACGCTACAGGTGGCCACCATATTGGAAAAATTCGTTGTCGCGCCGGTACGCAGACCTTCGCCGTGAACGAAAATTTTTCTTGTTTTCTATCTTGTTTTTGGTGTGAGAGATTCTCTAAGTTAGTTAAAGTGGAGCGTGAAGCTCAGAGTTGTATTGCAATTAATAAAGTCGGAAGTGTATTGAAGAGAAAAGGGTCAGTGTTGTGTTTTCCTTTCCAAGATCTCCTCCACGGATTATACTATCACCGTTGAGAACCACGAGTCGAGGCCTAGGAGATCGAACGAGGGAATTGTGAGCTCAAGTCATCGTGGGTAAGTCGTTTGCCAGTATAGTAACGGTCGTGTCTCGTCGTTGGCTTTTCTGCTGCCAATTTTGTTTGGGCAGAATCTCCTCTGAGCGAGAGAGAAACTCGGAGGTTTGGAAGTTTTGAGTTTGTTGGGCCGAGTAGAGTAAAGTTTTATTAATTTGGCGCCCAACGTGGGGCCAAGCTCGAACCGAGACACGACTGTAAATTTATTATTGTAAATTGTGTTGCCAGAACTCTGAATTTTTCGAGAGCCAGAGCCAGACAAAAATTTATTTTTGTTATTTATAGTCGAAAAATTCAGAATATTATTGCCAGAAGCGGCCAGAAAATTTCGAATTTGCTAAATTGCCAGGTACAGCCAGAATTCTCCAGAAAATTCGAAATTTTAAAGGGCCAGTTGCCAGAGTGTTAAAAATTTGTGTTATCCTTGCCATAGTGTGCGAAAAAGAAAAATTTTGAGTGCCTTTGCCATTGAAAATAAAATTTTTTTTTTCCTTGTCGCGATTTAAAATTAAATCGAAAAATTTAAAAATTTTCTCATAAATTGCCAAAAGCCAGACGTGAAAATTTCAAATAAAAATTATCCAGTGAATTTGTGCCAGAAATAAAAATAAAAATTCTTTTTGTTGTTGGTGAGCACATGTTTAGACCGGAAACAAAAATTCAAAGTAGTCACGTGATTGTAAATAGTGCGCCGGTCGGTTAAGAGAACGACGCGCCGGGATATTTAAAAGTTCATCAGTTCAGAGAAAGTTGCGCGCGCCAGGAAAATTGGCTCGTGAGTAGTAGTAATCGTGGCTGTGGGGAGCGAGAGAGAGAGAGAACGAGAAGAAAAGATAGTGGGGAAGTCGAGCCACAAGCCAGCCAGAAAAGAAAAATTTTAAAAAGGGGCCCCCGGTCGAGTGAGTACGTCCTTGCAATTGAAGCAGTACAGGGCCGTGTATACTAATTGTGCGACCCCCGTGAAATTTGCTAAAATTCTAACTTAGAGATTTTCTTTAAATTTTTCTTAAAAATGGCAAAGGCAATTCGTGACATGAAAGACTATAAGAGGCGCATGCGTGAATTAATTAAAATCCCCAACGTTAACCACGCATGGGAGGTAATTAATGCCATGCAAGTCGGCCAAGTAGTGACGAGTTTACTGCGTCACCACTGTGTCACCAACTGTGACTGGAAAACAACAGAAAATAAACCAGTCAAAAACAGAAAGGTATATGAAAAGTTGATAAAAGCCCTAGAACCTCTTGAAGTTGCCTGGGAACATGTACCTGGACATGACGGTGTCCTTGGAAACGAGAAAGCTGATCAACTGGCTAGGGAAGGTGCCTTGATGGAACCTGAAGCACACTCATCTTCGATCTCCGAACAAGAATCAGATGAGTTGCCCGAAGATCAAGTAATGGTTCAAGGACAACGCCGAACTAACGATAGCAACGAGGATACTAGTGAGTCCGATAATCATGATCAACAAATTCCTGATGCAAGAAAACAATTAATCGAAGGTGTAAATGAATCATTACACAAATTCAATGAGTCCTTAGCTAGAGCAAATCTAAACGCCTCCAGTACGGCTAATGATACTCTATTTTGGGACTACGAAGGGTTAGATCATCACCCCAGAAGAGAGTATGTTTCTGATGGCGAAAATGATCAAGGACACCTGGAGTATTTGCACAGTCTGGACCCTGCAACGGAGTACAGTGATGGACTTCCCGAGCGAGTAAAGAAGTTTTTAGATAACTTCAACAAAAGCCGTGCAGAAAAACAAGCCCTAAAGGAAACTGACAATTAACACTGAGACCAAAACTCAACCTGAACCCTCAATGACTCTGAGAGAAACGCCGTTGACAAGTCATCCAACCACGGCTAAACGGGGAAGCGTGCGATTTATGGAGATGCCTGAAGTAATCGAAAATGTAAGTGATGAGGACTCAGCAGCGAAGGAGTCTCAAGTTCCAGGATTTCCAGCAACCCGTTTGCGCATTCTACCCCGTACACTAACCCTAAAACTAACGAAACACATCAGGAAAAGGAATCAGTTAACAAGAAAACAACTATGAAGCCGCGCCGAATTCAAGAAAATAGTGTACCACAAGAGTCCAATCTGTCAGTTGGAAATAGGTCCTTCATGAAAATAAAGGAAACCCATTTTGACCCTCTATCTTCCTCCGAAAATGAGGAAGGATGTTAAAAAGGGACTAACAAATTTAAGGAAAATCTTAGAATCTGATCATCAAACGTCTTGTCGAATGGCAAACAGTAGCGATCTGCTAGGCGCGCTTCCGCAAGGAAAAATGTCAGAGTTAGTTACAGGTATTTTCCGCGGTGGTGATGTCACTATCACTCTTTGTCACGGAAAAACAGAGGTTCCTCCTCCTGAGTTGCGTAACAAAATCATTTCAGAGTTCCACTCAAGTCTAGTTGGCGGCCATAAAGGCATATCCAAAACCTATCGCCGAATTAGAGAGCGTTACTACTGGCCACAAATGCGACAAGAGGTCACACAGTTCATTCGCAGTTGTAGAAGTTGTTTTGAGAACAAATTGTGTAGAGCTCGAACTAGGGAACCCATTTTGATCACAGATACCCCCGCAATGCCGTTCGATAAGGTATCTTTAGACACAGTGGGCAAATTACGAACAACCCCAAACGGAAACCGTCACATCCTGACAATGCAGGACAATTTCTCAAAATATTGCATTGCAGTCCCTATAGCAAACATAGAGACCAAAACTATAGCTCACGCGGTAGCAACAAACCTGTTCTCTGTTTTTGGAGCACCTAGATGTGTGCTCACCGACAGAGGTGTTTTCCTTTCCAAGATCTCCTCCACGGATTATACTATCACCGTTGAGAACCACGAGTCGAGGCCTAGGAGATCGAACGAGGGAATTGTGAGCTCAAGTCATCGTGGGTAAGTCGTTTGCCAGTATAGTAACGGTCGTGTCTCGTCGTTGGCTTTTCTGCTGCCAATTTTGTTTGGGCAGAATCTCCTCTGAGCGAGAGAGAAACTCGGAGGTTTGGAAGTTTTGAGTTTGTTGGGCCGAGTAGAGTAAAGTTTTATTAATTATATCTAAAAAAATTAATTGGCGCCTAACGGCGAAGTTTATTAAATTAAATTTCAAATATTGTTATTGTTGCAAGCGTCAAATTTTGTATTGACGTAAGCAGAAATTTTGAGCAGAATTTCCACTCGTTTAAAATCATACGTCACAAAATTTGGCGCCCAACGTGGGGCCAAGCTCGAACCGAGACACGACTGTAAATTTATTATTGTAAATTGTGTTGCCAGAACTCTGAATTTTTCGAGAGCCAGAGCCAGACAAAAATTTATTTTTGTTATTTATAGTCGAAAAATTCAGAATATTATTGCCAGAAGCGGCCAGAAAATTTCGAATTTGCTAAATTGCCAGGTACAGCCAGAATTCTCCAGAAAATTCGAAATTTTAAAGGGCCAGTTGCCAGAGTGTTAAAAATTTGTGTTATCCTTGCCATAGTGTGCGAAAAAGAAAAATTTTGAGTGCCTTTGCCATTGAAAATAAAATTTTTTTTTTCCTTGTCGCGATTTAAAAATAATCGAAAAATTTAAAAATTTTCTCATAAATTGCCAAAAGCCAGACGTGAAAATTTCAAATAAAAATTATCCAGTGAATTTGTGCCAGAAATAAAAATAAAAATTCTTTTTGTTGTTGGTGAGCACATGTTTAGACCGGAAACAAAAATTCAAAGTAGTCACGTGATTGTAAATAGTGCGCCGGTCGGTTAAGAGAACGACGCGCCGGGATATTTAAAAGTTCATCAGTTCAGAGAAAGTTGCGCGCGCCAGGAAAATTGGCTCGTGAGTAGTAGTAATCGTGGCTGTGGGGAGCGAGAGAGAGAGAGAGAACGAGAAGAAAAGATAGTGGGGAAGTCGAGCCACAAGCCAGCCAGAAAAGAAAAATTTTAAAAGGGGCCCCGGTCGAGTGAGTACGTCCTTGCAATTGAAGCAGTACAGGGCCGTGTATACTAATTGTGCGACCCCCGTGAAATTTGCTAAAATTCTAACTTAGAGATTTTCTTTAAATTTTTCTTAAAAATGGCAAAGGCAATTCGTGACATGAAAGACTATAAGAGGCGCATGCGTGAATTAATTAAAATCCCCAACGTTAACCACGCATGGGAGGTAATTAATGCCATGCAAGTCGGCCAAGTAGTGACGAGTTTACTGCGTCACCACTGTGTCACCAACTGTGACTGGAAAACAACAGAAAATAAACCAGTCAAAAACAGAAAGGTATATGAAAAGTTGATAAAAGCCCTAGAACCTCTTGAAGTTGCCTGGGAACATGTACCTGGACATGACGGTGTCCTTGGAAACGAGAAAGCTGATCAACTGGCTAGGGAAGGTGCCTTGATGGAACCTGAAGCACACTCATCTTCGATCTCCGAACAAGAATCAGATGAGTTGCCCGAAGATCAAGTAATGGTTCAAGGACAACGCCGAACTAACGATAGCAACGAGGATACTAGTGAGTCCGATAATCATGATCAACAAATTCCTGATGCAAGAAAACAATTAATCGAAGGTGTAAATGAATCATTACACAAATTCAATGAGTCCTTAGCTAGAGCAAATCTAAACGCCTCCAGTACGGCTAATGATACTCTATTTTGGGACTACGAAGGGTTAGATCATCACCCCAGAAGAGAGTATGTTTCTGATGGCGAAAATGATCAAGGACACCTGGAGTATTTGCACAGTCTGGACCCTGCAACGGAGTACAGTGATGGACTTCCCGAGCGAGTAAAGAAGTTTTTAGATAACTTCAACAAAAGCCGTGCAGAAAAACAAGCCCTAAAGGAACTGACAATTAACACTGAGACCAAAACTCAACCTGAACCCTCAATGACTCTGAGAGAAACGCCGTTGACAAGTCATCCAACCACGGCTAAACGGGGAAGCGTGCGATTTATGGAGATGCCTGAAGTAATCGAAAATGTAAGTGATGAGGACTCAGCAGCGAAGGAGTCTCAAGTTCCAGGATTTCCAGCAACCCCGTTTGCGCATTCTACCCCGTACACTAACCCTAAAACTAACGAAACACATCAGGAAAAGGAATCAGTTAACAAGAAAACAACTATGAAGCCGCGCCGAATTCAAGAAAATAGTGTACCACAAGAGTCCAATCTGTCAGTTGGAAATAGGTCCTTCATGAAAATAAAGGAAACCCATTTTGACCCTCTATCTTCCTCCGAAAATGAGGAAGGATGTTGAAAAGGGACTAACAAATTTAAGGAAAATCTTAGAATCTGATCATCAAACGTCTTGTCGAATGGCAAACAGTAGCGATCTGCTAGGCGCGCTTCCGCAAGGAAAAATGTCAGAGTTAGTTACAGGTATTTTCCGCGGTGGTGATGTCACTATCACTCTTTGTCACGGAAAAACAGAGGTTCCTCCTCCTGAGTTGCGTAACAAAATCATTTCAGAGTTCCACTCAAGTCTAGTTGGCGGCCATAAAGGCATATCCAAAACCTATCGCCGAATTAGAGAGCGTTACTACTGGCCACAAATGCGACAAGAGGTCACACAGTTCATTCGCAGTTGTAGAAGTTGTTTTGAGAACAAATTGTGTAGAGCTCGAACTAGGGAACCCATTTTTGATCACAGATACCCCCGCAATGCCGTTCGATAAGGTATCTTTAGACACAGTGGGCAAATTACGAACAACCCCAAACGGAAACCGTCACATCCTGACAATGCAGGACAATTTCTCAAAATATTGCATTGCAGTCCCTATAGCAAACATAGAGACCAAAACTATAGCTCACGCGGTAGCAACAAACCTGTTCTCTGTTTTTGGAGCACCTAGATGTGTGCTCACCGACAGAGGTGTTTTCCTTTCCAAGATCTCCTCCACGGATTATACTATCACCGTTGAGAACCACGAGTCGAGGCCTAGGAGATCGAACGAGGGAATTGTGAGCTCAAGTCATCGTGGGTAAGTCGTTTGCCAGTATAGTAACGGTCGTGTCTCGTCGTTGGCTTTTCTGCTGCCAATTTTGTTTGGGCAGAATCTCCTCTGAGCGAGAGAGAAACTCGGAGGTTTGGAAGTTTTGAGTTTGTTGGGCCGAGTAGAGTAAAGTTTTATTAATTATATCTAAAAAAATTAATTGGCGCCTAACGGCGAAGTTTATTAAATTAAATTTCAAATATTGTTATTGTTGCAAGCGTCAAATTTTGTATTGACGTAAGCAGAAATTTTGAGCAGAATTTCCACTCGTTTAAAATCATACGTCACAAAATTTGGCGCCCAACGTGGGGCCAAGCTCGAACCGAGACACGACTGTAAATTTATTATTGTAAATTGTGTTGCCAGAACTCTGAATTTTTCGAGAGCCAGAGCCAGACAAAAATTTATTTTTGTTATTTATAGTCGAAAAATTCAGAATATTATTGCCAGAAGCGGCCAGAAAATTTCGAATTTGCTAAATTGCCAGGTACAGCCAGAATTCTCCAGAAAATTCGAAATTTTAAAGGGCCAGTTGCCAGAGTGTTAAAAATTTGTGTTATCCTTGCCATAGTGTGCGAAAAAGAAAAATTTTGAGTGCCTTTGCCATTGAAAATAAAATTTTTTTTTTCCTTGTCGCGATTTAAAATTAAATCGAAAAATTTAAAAATTTTCTCATAAATTGCCAAAAGCCAGACGTGAAAATTTCAAATAAAAATTATCCAGTGAATTTGTGCCAGAAATAAAAATAAAAATTCTTTTTGTTGTTGGTGAGCACATGTTTAGACCGGAAACAAAAATTCAAAGTAGTCACGTGATTGTAAATAGTGCGCCGGTCGGTTAAGAGAACGACGCGCCGGGATATTTAAAAGTTCATCAGTTCAGAGAAAGTTGCGCGCGCCAGGAAAATTGGCTCGTGAGTAGTAGTAATCGTGGCTGTGGGGAGCGAGAGAGAGAGAGAGAACGAGAAGAAAAGATAGTGGGGAAGTCGAGCCACAAGCCAGCCAGAAAAGAAAAATTTTAAAAAGGGGCCCCCGGTCGAGTGAGTACGTCCTTGCAATTGAAGCAGTACAGGGCCGTGTATACTAATTGTGCGACCCCCGTGAAATTTGCTAAAATTCTAACTTAGAGATTTTCTTTAAATTTTTCTTAAAAATGGCAAAGGCAATTCGTGACATGAAAGACTATAAGAGGCGCATGCGTGAATTAATTAAAATCCCCAACGTTAACCACGCATGGGAGGTAATTAATGCCATGCAAGTCGGCCAAGTAGTGACGAGTTTACTGCGTCACCACTGTGTCACCAACTGTGACTGGAAAACAACAGAAAATAAACCAGTCAAAAACAGAAAGGTATATGAAAAGTTGATAAAAGCCCTAGAACCTCTTGAAGTTGCCTGGGAACATGTACCTGGACATGACGGTGTCCTTGGAAACGAGAAAGCTGATCAACTGGCTAGGGAAGGTGCCTTGATGGAACCTGAAGCACACTCATCTTCGATCTCCGAACAAGAATCAGATGAGTTGCCCGAAGATCAAGTAATGGTTCAAGGACAACGCCGAACTAACGATAGCAACGAGGATACTAGTGAGTCCGATAATCATGATCAACAAATTCCTGATGCAAGAAAACAATTAATCGAAGGTGTAAATGAATCATTACACAAATTCAATGAGTCCTTAGCTAGAGCAAATCTAAACGCCTCCAGTACGGCTAATGATACTCTATTTTGGGACTACGAAGGGTTAGATCATCACCCCAGAAGAGAGTATGTTTCTGATGGCGAAAATGATCAAGGACACCTGGAGTATTTGCACAGTCTGGACCCTGCAACGGAGTACAGTGATGGACTTCCCGAGCGAGTAAAGAAGTTTTTAGATAACTTCAACAAAAGCCGTGCAGAAAAACAAGCCCTAAAGGAACTGACAATTAACACTGAGACCAAAACTCAACCTGAACCCTCAATGACTCTGAGAGAAACGCCGTTGACAAGTCATCCAACCACGGCTAAACGGGGAAGCGTGCGATTTATGGAGATGCCTGAAGTAATCGAAAATGTAAGTGATGAGGACTCAGCAGCGAAGGAGTCTCAAGTTCCAGGATTTCCAGCAACCCCGTTTGCGCATTCTACCCCGTACACTAACCCTAAAACTAACGAAACACATCAGGAAAAGGAATCAGTTAACAAGAAAACAACTATGAAGCCGCGCCGAATTCAAGAAAATAGTGTACCACAAGAGTCCAATCTGTCAGTTGGAAATAGGTCCTTCATGAAAATAAAGGAAACCCATTTTGACCCTCTATCTTCCTCCGAAAATGAGGAAGGATGTTGAAAAGGGACTAACAAATTTAAGGAAAATCTTAGAATCTGATCATCAAACGTCTTGTCGAATGGCAAACAGTAGCGATCTGCTAGGCGCGCTTCCGCAAGGAAAAATGTCAGAGTTAGTTACAGGTATTTTCCGCGGTGGTGATGTCACTATCACTCTTTGTCACGGAAAAACAGAGGTTCCTCCTCCTGAGTTGCGTAACAAAATCATTTCAGAGTTCCACTCAAGTCTAGTTGGCGGCCATAAAGGCATATCCAAAACCTATCGCCGAATTAGAGAGCGTTACTACTGGCCACAAATGCGACAAGAGGTCACACAGTTCATTCGCAGTTGTAGAAGTTGTTTTGAGAACAAATTGTGTAGAGCTCGAACTAGGGAACCCATTTTGATCACAGATACCCCCGCAATGCCGTTCGATAAGGTATCTTTAGACACAGTGGGCAAATTACGAACAACCCCAAACGGAAACCGTCACATCCTGACAATGCAGGACAATTTCTCAAAATATTGCATTGCAGTCCCTATAGCAAACATAGAGACCAAAACTATAGCTCACGCGGTAGCAACAAACCTGTTCTCTGTTTTTGGAGCACCTAGATGTGTGCTCACCGACAGAGGTGTTTTCCTTTCCAAGATCTCCTCCACGGATTATACTATCACCGTTGAGAACCACGAGTCGAGGCCTAGGAGATCGAACGAGGGAATTGTGAGCTCAAGTCATCGTGGGTAAGTCGTTTGCCAGTATAGTAACGGTCGTGTCTCGTCGTTGGCTTTTCTGCTGCCAATTTTGTTTGGGCAGAATCTCCTCTGAGCGAGAGAGAAACTCGGAGGTTTGGAAGTTTTGAGTTTGTTGGGCCGAGTAGAGTAAAGTTTTATTAATTATATCTAAAAAAATTAATTGGCGCCTAACGGCGAAGTTTATTAAATTAAATTTCAAATATTGTTATTGTTGCAAGCGTCAAATTTTGTATTGACGTAAGCAGAAATTTTGAGCAGAATTTCCACTCGTTTAAAATCATACGTCACAAAATTTGGCGCCCAACGTGGGGCCAAGCTCAAACCGAGACACGACTGTAAATTTATTATTGTAAATTGTGTTGCCAGAACTCTGAATTTTTCGAGAGCCAGAGCCAGACAAAAATTTATTTTTGTTATTTATAGTCGAAAAATTCAGAATATTATTGCCAGAAGCGGCCAGAAAATTTCGAATTTGCTAAATTGCCAGGTACAGCCAGAATTCTCCAGAAAATTCGAAATTTTAAAGGGCCAGTTGCCAGAGTGTTAAAAATTTGTGTTATCCTTGCCATAGTGTGCGAAAAAGAAAAATTTTGAGTGCCTTTGCCATTGAAAATAAAATTTTTTTTTTCCTTGTCGCGATTTAAAATTAAATCGAAAAATTTAAAAATTTTCTCATAAATTGCCAAAAGCCAGACGTGAAAATTTCAAATAAAAATTATCCAGTGAATTTGTGCCAGAAATAAAAATAAAAATTCTTTTTGTTGTTGGTGAGCACATGTTTAGACCGGAAACAAAAATTCAAAGTAGTCACGTGATTGTAAATAGTGCGCCGGTCGGTTAAGAGAACGACGCGCCGGGATATTTAAAAGTTCATCAGTTCAGAGAAAGTTGCGCGCGCCAGGAAAATTGGCTCGTGAGTAGTAGTAATCGTGGCTGTGGGGAGCGAGAGAGAGAGAGAGAACGAGAAGAAAAGATAGTGGGGAAGTCGAGCCACAAGCCAGCCAGAAAAGAAAAATTTTAAAAAGGGGCCCCCGGTCGAGTGAGTACGTCCTTGCAATTGAAGCAGTACAGGGCCGTGTATACTAATTGTGCGACCCCCGTGAAATTTGCTAAAATTCTAACTTAGAGATTTTCTTTAAATTTTTCTTAAAAATGGCAAAGGCAATTCGTGACATGAAAGACTATAAGAGGCGCATGCGTGAATTAATTAAAATCCCCAACGTTAACCACGCATGGGAGGTAATTAATGCCATGCAAGTCGGCCAAGTAGTGACGAGTTTACTGCGTCACCAACTGTGCATCAGTGGCACGTCACAAGTGTTGCGAGAGAGATTATTGAGGGCCGAAATGAGGTTGGCCCTACCGGAGGAAGTAGACGTGCCATTCGCGGAGAGATACGATCTGGGGCAATCTAACAAGATTTTCTTGTTAGAAGCCTACCCCGAGCCAGAGAGTAGCCCGTTTCCAAATGTTACACGAAAAAGGGGTGGTAGGATCTCGTCCTCGGACGATGAGGATTCAAGTAGTGGGGAAAGTAGGGCCAGCGATCGGGGAGTTGCCGATTTAGTGCCGGAGGAGGGGGGGAAGCGACACGAAAACGAAACAACGTACAGCAGACGGAGTCCGAACAACGCTGTTTTGACCCCACGATTCACACCCCCACCACCAGTCATGTCGACAGCAAGCATGACCACTACTTCCCCCACCACCACCAGTGCTCACATGATGGTGACTACGAGCACAATCATGTCAGCCCCGCACACCATACAGTCGGCAACAATGGCGCCGAATGTTCAAAGCATGCGCGACGCGGTCACACGTTTGAGCCTGACCCCCGAGATCGAGCGGTTAGCGGGGTGTACGGAACGATTAGAGAGCCTGTACAGAGGGGGGGGGATGGGATTGGAAACAGAACCATAGCCAGACAGCCATCGGAAATGGTTATCAGATTTCCCACCGACAGGAGTCGAGGATCATTTCGCCCCATAGACCGGGGAAAATGGCTGAGATTCCGCACACGCCCAACACGAAAGGGCGAATGAAACCCACCCCAGCCCCCCGAAACCCATCGAGCCGTGGTAGTATAAGCGAGGTGAATGTCACTCAGAATAGAGTACCAGCGAATGGAGAACCGGCCAGTGAATTTAAGAGAAGAGAGGGCGAGAACGAAGTAGCTAAGAGTAGTCAAATTAAAGGGGGGAGAAAAATAGAATATAGTGAGGGCGAAGAGAGTCAGACAAGTCGTAGGTGTAGTTGTGGGAGTAGGAGCGACGATTTAAGTAGCGTGGGAAGTCAAAAACAAAGCGTAAAAGAGCCGAAGCCAAAGAAAGATCGGAAGGAGAGCAGAAGATCGATTTTAGATGACTCGACGAGTGAGTCTGAATCTGAGAGCGGCCAGAGCCAAGACGCGAAGAGTGGGGTGAAAACCGAAGAAATTAAGTCCGGCCGGAGGTCCAAGGTGATCAAAACACTCAAGGACTGGGACTTGAAATTCTTCGGGGACGAAGACAACGCCGAGGAATTTTTGGAACGGCTAGAAGACTGTAAGGCCTGTTCTGAATTCTCAGACCGAGATATCTTACAAGCCCTACCGATAATCCTCCAGAAGACCGCGAGCAGCTGGTTTAGATCGTTACGTCGGGAAATAAATTCTTGGAAGTCCTTCCAGAGGGCGTTCAAAAACGAGTACCTTGTGACAGTGGACGACGATGACGTCATCGACGAGCTAAGAGCCAGGACACAAGGGAAAGGAGAGAAAATTTCCCCGTACATGACTAGTTTCCGCCTGATTTTGGGCCACATGAGGCGTCCACTAAGCCAGAGACAGCAAGTCAAACTGGCCTATAAAGGTTTGACACCAGCTTATCGTCGACAATTAGAAAGACTCCATTTTGAATCGTTGAGCCAGATGGAGTCTATATTGAGAGATTACGAGAGAGCCAAGGAGTTAGACGAACGATATGCCCCACCCCCACCTAAGGAAAGAATGCGTTTTCCATTAGCGGCCGTGAAAGAGAAGAAGAGCGGCCAGAAACATGGGAAGAGCGAAAAGGTTGCAGCCATGGAAAAGGAGTCCGAGTCGAGTGATAGTGATCACTCTGCAAAGACTGAGAAGACGAAGAAAAAGAAAAGTAGGAGCAAGAAAGAGAAAAAAGGGAAAGAAAGGACAGAAGAAAAGAGCGTCGAGGCGATGAGCCCAACAACGCCCAGCCAGAAACCAACAATGGTACAGGGCCAAGTTGCCAGTGCTCCACCAGCCCAAGCCATGCAAATGCCCATGCACTTTGCTTACCCAATGACGTACACTGGTATGTTTCCAACGGGGGTGAAACCAAATTACCCCAAGCCAAATGGCCCAAACGGACCGAAGCCGGGGCAAAATGGTACTTCAACGCCAACGACGCCCAAGGAGTTTGTGGGGGCATGTTTTCACTGCCAGACACCAGGACATCGAGCCAGAGATTGTCCTCAGAGAATCTGTTTCACATGTCGACAACAGGGACATTATTCAAATCAATGCCCCATGAAGCCAGCCCAAGCAGAGGCATGCCTGGTATGTAAGAGACCAGGATGCAACTTTTTAAGTTGTCCAAATTGTGACGCAGTGAGAACCGCCTTGGGAAACGGTGTGTGGGGGGCGCAGCACAGCCCTGTACCCCCCTCAAACCTAAACAGGCAGTAAGAAATGTTGCTGAGCCGTGGGTCGTAGAGAAGAGAGCCGAGCCGTATGAGCCGTATGCCGTGATGAGTAGAACCGAGTGTCGTGAGCCGAGTAAAGTAGAAAACGAGAGGGAGTGCGTAGGTAGATTCGCACCTAGTTGTAGTTGGGTAAAGACGGAAAGAGAGTGGGAGCTAGAGAGAGAAAGTAGAGTTAGGGAAAGTTTCGAGCCAGTCATAGGTAGAGAGGATTTGACCGAAGAGAAGAAGTTCAAACTTATACCAGAGAGGAAGAAAGGACGGCCGAGTGAGGAGAACTCACTCCACCAGCACGAGGTAGAAAAATTGGCCAAAGAGTGTGGGACAAAAGGTACGGATGTGATCCCGGTACCTATAGTCCAGGGGAGGGGAGAGGCTGTGAGAGTCACAGCTGACCCGAACTCAAGTGATGGAGAAGACATCGACGGATCTAGGACGGAGAACAGATATTTCTTCGACATGTCTATTGGTGACCAACATTACGAAGCACTTTTCGACCCTGGTGCGATGATATCAGTGATCACCACCAAAGTCGCAGAGCCTTTCAAAAGCCGGATTCAGCCGTGTGGTACAGTTGTGAGAAGTGCAACCGGAGGTATCACTGAAGCAGCCGGAATCCTGGACCTTAACATTGTAGTCGACGGATATGCCCAACGATTCGGAGTCAAAGTGATGAAGACGTTGACACAAGACATCATATTAGGCATCGATTTCTGTAAGGCCTGGGATATGGAAGTGAAGCTGAAAGAAGGACTGTGGAGAGTTTGTCAAGGAGAATGGCATGAGTTTGGGCCAAAGGCAAGAGAAGAAGACGAACAGCTGATATTTGCCGAGTGCGCAGGTATTTCTGCACTCGATAATCGCCAAAAAGACATCATCAAAGCCCTAGTGGACAAATGGGTACTACCTGAGTCGGAGGAACACGGAATGACAGACCTGACGGAACATCACATACGTGTTACTGATGAAACGCCAGTACAACATGCCATTAGACGGATGTCGACAACAATGTTGACTTGGGCCCAAGGAAATGCGGCCAAGTTGTACAAACTAGGGATCATCGAGCCGTCGGCCAGCCGTTGGAGAAGTGCGCCAGTGATCACGAGAAGAGGTGAAAATGACTTTAGGCAGTGCAACGACTATCGAGACGTCAACAAGGTAACAATAAAAGATTGTTACCCATTGCCATCTATCGACTATATTCTGGACAAGCTCCGAAAAGCCAGATACCTGTCGAAAGTTGACCTCAAACTGGCATATCACCAAATCCCAATGGCCGAAGAGAGCAAGAAATATACTGCTTTTGCCATACCTGGGTCAGGATTATGGCAGTTCCGCCGAATGCCGTTTGGACTTATGAACGCGCCGATGACGTTCCAGCGAATGATCGACTCATTGCTGGGACCAAAGGTAGAGTCGTATGTCTTCGGATACCTGGACGACATCATCGTAGTCACGGACACGTTCGAGGAACATGTCAAGTGGCTCGAAACCGTCTTGCGAAAACTGAACGAGGCAAAGCTGATTGTCAACCCAGAGAAGTGCGAGTTTGGATGTTCTGAGGTCACTTACCTCGGATATTTGTTGGATGGTGAGGGTCTGAGGCCAGATCCGAATAAAACAGAGCCGGTGAGAAACTATCCAGAGCCGAAGAACGTGAGACAACTCAGACGTTTCTTGGGCATGGTCGGGTGGTATTCTCGTTTTATTCCAAACGACAGCGAGATCAAAATACCATTGCTAAAGTTGCTGCAAAAAGGCCGAACATGGGAGTGGAAGGACGAGCAACAAGAAGCGTTCGAACAGCTGAAACGAAAGCTGACCTCTGCACCAGTCTTAGCCCGACCGGACTTCACAAAGAAGTTCACAATACAATGTGACGCCAGCAACTACGCCATTGGGGCCGTATTGACGCAAGAGTTGGAAGACGGAGAGCACCCAATAGTGTATATCAGCCGAGTTTTGACCGAAGCCGAGAAAAACTACAGTGTGACAGAAAAGGAGTGTCTGTCATTACTGTGGTCGATCAAAAAGTTCAGGCCATACATTGAAGGGTACAAGTTTCATGTGATCACAGATCACAGTGCCCTAAAATGGCTCAGAAATTTGAAAGATCCGACGGGTCGTTTAGCCAGATGGGCCCTGGAAATGCAACAATGGGACTTTGACATAGTCCACAGACGAGGTGCACAACATCATGTCCCAGATGCATTGTCCAGATTGCAAGAAGATGAGGAAGAGGCGTTAGCCGCGTTTGAATCCATTGAGGACCAATGGTACCTCAAACGCCGTGAAATGGTGAGCCAGCATCCTCAGAGATTTTCGAGATGGATGGTAGAGAATGAAAATCTTTACAGACATCGGAGTGACCCACTGTTACTGCCGATCAATGGAGACGAGGAGGGTTGGAAGTTGGTAGTACCAGAAGAGTAAAGAGCGCGAGTAATGGAAGATGGACACGCCCAAGCCTCAGCCGGTCATCTAGGCATTGAGAAGACATATGACAGAATAGCACGAGAGTACTATTGGCCAGGAATTTGGAACGATGTTCACAATTATGTGACACATTGTCTCCAGTGCCAACTGCATAAAGTGTCTCAAACCGGACCAGTCGGACTAATGGGCCAGAGAATTGTAGAGAGACCGTGGGCCGTAGTAGCCGCAGACACAATGGAATTCCCACCTAGTAAGAGCCATTACAAGTACTTAGTCGTGTTCCAAGACTTGTTCTCGAGGTGGATAGAAGTAAAACCATTGAAGTCCGCAGACGGAAAGTCGGTAGCCAGAGCATTCGAGGAGTTGGTCCTATTCAGGTGGGAAACGCCCGAGTACTTGCTCACCGACAATGGCAAGGAGTTTGACAACAAATTTCTCAAGTCAACACTTGAGGAATACGGAGTCAAACACATCACGACACCACCTTACCACCCACAAGCCAACACGGTCGAGAGGAGTAACAGGACCTTGAAGACGATGATCTCCACTTTCATTGGCGCCGATCATAGGCACTGGGATCTTCATGTTCATGAGTTCCGTCATGCTGTGAACACTGCTGTGTTCACAGCAGGCGGCCACGAAGACGTCCCCTGCGTTCCTGAATTACGGAAGACATCCTAAGCCGGTGAAGAGCCTGCGGAGAGAGGTCGAGAGTAAGAGACAAGTCGTGAGAATAAAGCCGGAGGATTGGGTCGAGAGAGTAAAGAGACTAGACGCGTTGAGGGACATGGTAGCAAGGAACATTGATAAAGAGCGAGCCAGACAGACGAAGTACTATGACCAAGGTAGGAGGGACGTGACTTTTAAAGTAGGGGATTTAGTTTTGCGAAGGAGCCACAAATTGTCGAGTGGGGCACAAAATTTCGCGACGAAATTAGCTCCGAAATACGAGGGTCCATTTGAGATCGTGGAGTCCCGTTCGCCAACCGTATTTATCCTACGCGATGAACAGAGTAGACGAGTCCCTAAGGTCCATATTACCGACCTAAAACCATACCGATCTGTTTCAAACATGGAAATGACCACAGCCCTTGGTGAATAAATAAATTTGTTTTAGATCAGACGAGGAGAAACGGCCAGAACAGGGAGTCGAGGAAGAGGAAGAAAGAAGCCATGTCTCGTCAAGGAAAGACCCGAAGTCAAGGGTCACCGTACCGCCACCGAGTGTCGTCCGAGTTCGTGGGACCCAATTGGGAGACATCCCCATCACCGCCACGACTCACTCGACAAGGAAGAAGACCAAGCGGCCATCGCCCCGAACCAGAATTCCAGCATGGAGACGTCCAAATGAGCGGACCGTCCCTGCTATCTTTCCCGAATGCGGAATACACACCCGGGGAACGATTGGTGATCCGACGAGGTACTACAGAGAGAGGGAGAGGTGACAACCAAGCGGGGGAGAGACAACGGCGGCCAGAAGAAGAGGAAGGCGCAGTTGGAGGGCAATTACTGTTCACGACGCGGCCAGAAGACTGGGCTGAATTGAGCGCCTTGGAGGAGAGAGGAGAGAGGGAGAAAAGGAAGACGGTTCGGCCAGACGGAGCAGAGGTGGTAGTGCCATATCGGTGGCCGGCCAACCAGGGTCCAGAAGAGAGTCTCGAGGCATACGAGAGCCGATTGGCCGAATATGAGCTCGAGATGTTTCTAAAATCCAAGGAACCAATGACGACGGTCGCGTTGGAAAAGGCCAGGGCCAAACAAAGAAAGGCGTTTCAAGAGAGGAGCGAAAGACAGTGGACGGCCGATGATTTCGAAAGCCAGACGCCCGTACCACGGATGAAAAGGTCGGACAGCCCTCAACCAGGACCCACGACCGTATCAGAACGGCCAGTGGGAGCAAGACCAAAGGAGAGAGTAAAAGAGCCAACGCTGAAGCCGAAAACAAGGGGGGTAGTCTTTGGTGGGTTAAAAGTAATACCGACTGATAGGGAGTTAGATCCTCCGCCATACAGTTGCTTCAATTGCTGGCGCGGGGGGCATAACGCCGAACATTGCCGCCAACCAAAGCGGAAGGACTATTGTTGGAACTGTGGCAGATGCCACACCACGGTAGAAAGATGTCCGAGGTGTGACAAAGCGTACCTACGGTACATGGGCAAGCCAAGTAGGCCGGAAAGGGAGAAGGAGAAAGGACCGGTGACCGAGTTCCACGGAGAAGACGTCGACGAGGAAGTAGTAGTAGAGGACGGCGACCAACAGCAAGAGGTACAGCCACCCGAAGAGCAGGAGGTCGTCGAGCAGGAAATCGTCGAGGAGAAAGAAGTAGGAGAGGGAGAGCTGGATGACCTAACCGGAAGTATATTGGCGTTGACGAAGGCGCTTGAGGGCCTGCCAACCGCAACACTAGACCTGGCCATCAGACAATTGTTGAAGGAAAGGGAAAGTAGGTTGGGAAAGGGAGTCCGGAAGTAGAAGGTGAGAGAGAGGAAGGAGAGGAGGGCCAGATAAGAGAGTAGAAGAGCCAGTGGAGGAGTAGACGGCCAGAAGAACGAGTAGGATGGGACAGCCAGGAGTATCACGAGGATGACGGTCCTATATAAAATAGTACCGGCCATGGGGAGGGGATTGTGACGATGTGAATTTCCACGCTAGTCATTACTGTTGAAAATTCTACATCGTCGAGACATCTGTCGGAAAAGCCCCGAGCCGATAGGCCCCAAAAATTGTCATGGTAATCAAGGAAGAGCGAGTACCACCAGCGGACCCACTCGATGAGGGAAAGTAGGTCGCGCGGCTAGTTGAACAAGAGAAAGTGGTAGATGGCGGGGCCAGTACCATTTTGGGAAAAACGAAACGAAGAAGAAGACGGGCCATGTGGTGATAATTTGGACGCTACAGGTGGCCACCATATTGGAAAAATTCGTTGTCGCGCCGGTACGCAGACCTTCGCCGTGAACGAAAATTTTTCTTGTTTTCTATTTTGTTTTTGGTGTGAGAGATTTTCTAAGTTAGTTAAAGTGGAGCGTGAAGCTCAGAGTTGTATTGCAATTAATAAAGTCGGAAGTGTATTGAAGAGAAAAGGGTCAGTGTTGTGTTTTCCTTTCCAAGATCTCCTCCACGGATTATACTATCACCGTTGAGAACCACGAGTCGAGGCCTAGGAGATCGAACGAGGGAATTGTGAGCTCAAGTCATCGTGGGTAAGTCGTTTGCCAGTATAGTAACGGTCGTGTCTCGTCGTTGGCTTTTCTGCTGCCAATTTTGTTTGGGCAGAATCTCCTCTGAGCGAGAGAGAAACTCGGAGGTTTGGAAGTTTTGAGTTTGTTGGGCCGAGTAGAGTAAAGTTTTATTAATTATATCTAAAAAAATTAATTGGCGCCTAACGGCGAAGTTTATTAAATTAAATTTCAAATATTGTTATTGTTGCAAGCGTCAAATTTTGTATTGACGTAAGCAGAAATTTTGAGCAGAATTTCCACTCGTTTAAAATCATACGTCACACAACATTCAACTATGTTCGAAATTTAAAAAAAAAAATTTTTTTTGTCAAGAATTCAATTATTTTTTTAACTTTAATAAAATTCTTTATAAACATTCAATTTTAAGAAATGATAAATTATTTAATCATTTATTAATTTTATTTGAATAATATAATTCTTTTGTACCTTCTAACAAAATTTGAATTAAAAGTAAATTTAATTTTCAAATTCTAGATAAAAGTGAGATATTATAGAATAGTGGTAATATGAATTTTTATAAATATTTCAATTTCAACAGACTCTCAGATGGTTTGTCTTTGAAAATTTCGGCTTTTGTAAAAGTGCAATAATATTTAAATATTTTAACATAAAATTAATTATTCATTATTCAGGGTTGCTACAATGTCGGGAAAATGAGAAAACACCTGGAAAATAATTTTCTGTTAGAATTATGTCAATTTGGGCGAATTTTACCATGAAAAAGTGGTACTTTTTCCATACACTATATAAGAATCAATCAGTGAAAAATGACTATTAACTGGTCCACTAACCGGGAAAAACCGGAAATATGCCAGGAATTTCAGGTCAATCCGAGAATTTTTACCAAATTAAATTTTATTATACAAGAAAAAATCAGTCTGACTCCGATTACAATTTAAATTCAACCTCGAAATTAGGCTGAAAGTAAGATTTTTATTATTTAGTAATTAATAATTAATTATTTTTATTTGTTAACTAATTAATAATTAATTATTTTTTTTATTTATTTACTAATTAAATAGATAATTAATTATTAGGCACTGCTTAGTATTGTCAAAATTTTAAAAAAAAATTCCTTGCAGGAAAATCAATTATTATGAATATAATTTTAATACAATTAAAAATAAAATAAAATTTTAATAATAATTATAAATAGAGACGATTAAAAAAAAATTTTTTTTTTAATTTTTCTTTAAATAGAAATTCGTTAAATGGATTTAATTATTCATGAAATCTAAAAAATTTATTTGAGCCATTTGTAGATTTAAATAACACCCTGAAAACCATAAAAATTTTAATATTTTATTTTCGCCAATAAAAAAAAATTTTTTGTTTAAAACTGAGTTATTTTTCTAGAAGTGATTAATATAACAATCAATTTTGATTTTTAATTAATTAATCTTATTATAAATCATGCTGATAATGTGTATAAAAGAAAAATATTGTTTGAGACCTGGAAAACCTGGAAAAGTCAGGGAATTTCATTCGAGAAAAACAGTAAAAACCCTGTTATTTTTCAAAAGTCAGGAAAATACTGAATCAAATTTTGTGAGTCAATTGAATTGAGTTTTTTTTATTGTCAAGTTAATTGTTCAATAGCTGACCATGCGTCATTGTATAATTTTGATCTCATCGCATACTTTTTGCATAAGGGCATATCTCTGGAAACTTTAACTCTTCAAAAAAATTTTGTTTATTTTTTTTTTGGGCACAGCATTAAAACTCTGTCTACATGAAATTTAAAAAAATTTTTTAATCTTTCAAATTATGCAAGTGGATAAATAAAACAATTCGTTTTAAAATTTATAAATTATTTAAAATTGCGAATTATTTTAACCTGTAACAAAAAAAAATATATTTAACAGTTGTTTTTTTTTTAATTGAAAACAGTTGAAATTAATTAACTAAGGGATTATAATTTATAATAATAATATTATTATATTTCTATTATTTAATATTAATTATATTACCTAATTATATTATTGTTAGTTAAAATCTGTATTATTTACAACCTAAACATGGACAGGGATATCACTAACATTACTTTTCTTTTAGTTTGTGTTTGAATTACTACAAATTAAATTGTTTTGTAATTTTAAAATAGATTTTAATTAAACTAAATTGTAAAAGAAAAAATATAAAATTATAATTTTTAGAGTTTACCATACAATTTTAAAAGACTCTATCTTTCTTGAATTTAACTCACCAAACTTTCCAATATCATTTAATTTTTTTTATATTTTCTTTTTGCTCACGTTAACGTTTTCAAAATTCATTTTTGAGATTATTTATTGTGTATAAAAAGAAAAAAAATATGGAAATAAAAATTAAAACTTAACCTTCAGTTTTAATTATTAACAGTTTCTAAAAAATGTGAGAATCGACAACTTCATACTTAACGAATTCTTTTCTAAAAATTTTTGAAACTGATTTATCTTAACAATCTCTAATATTTCCAACAAAAACCAAGTAAAGAGTTATTGAAATTATCAAAATATATGCGAGGGACATGAAAGTTGAAGGTTACAGAGATATGCTCATAATATTTGAATTTTTATTGCATAAATTAAAAATTTTTTATTGACACAAAATCGTGTCTCTATTTATCAAAAGTATACTATAAAATATTCAATTTTCCGAATTTATAATAAAATTATAAATTTTGTCGTTCAACTTAACAGACTAAAAAAATTTAAATATTAAATTTGATTTTAAATTCCTTCTATTTCACAAATAGGGCATTTCCATGAAAATACGGACATAGAGTTGAAAAATCAAATTTGGTTATAAGAGATAAATGAATTATTCCCACTGAACATCATACACCTGATTTTATTATCCAAAAGAATTTAAAAAAAAAAATTTTAAACTATATTTTAAGATTTTTTTTTACATTATGAATACAAGACAGTGTAAATTCACCTTGTACAGAGAGAGTTATTTTAAAACTACATTTCAATGACTTACAGTCAAAATATAAATAATTTCTCACTTTTATCATGTAGTTGGTGTTCGAAGGAATTATATAAAATAGTTCTAAAAAAAAAAATTAAATAAATAAATCAATCAATAAATTCTTTTTGCAATAATATTTTAACAAAATAAATTTGAATTAGTAAAATTTGCACTAATTAGAAGAAAGGTAATACGAAGTCTATAAAATTAATTTTAAATAAATAAATAAATTTTTTTTAAACCATATTTTGCATTAATATCAATTCGTTTTTATACAATTATTCGTAAGCAAATATTTTTATATTTTAAATGTTTAAATTTGCAGTTTTAGAAAGGTTGAATTGTAATTAAAATTCTGAATAAGTTAGTTTTTTTTACATTTTATTCACATTTTTTTTAATTAGCTATATTTTAAATATATAATATTTAATTGAAAAACTTTCAAATTATTCAAATTTCATGAAATTGTCTTGTAAATAAGTGGATTTTAAGAAATGTATGTTTTCGTGGATATTTCTTGAAAATAATAATTTTAATAAATTACAGTAGCAATTCTTAAAAATTATTATATTTTTCAAAGGATTTGAAATACGACATTTTAAATCTTAATACCTATAAAAAAAATAATAGATAGTAATTATAGATATTCAAAATTTTAAATAAAAAAAAAATTTTTATAAGTTGTTTAATTTAAGAAGGGATTTGAATCTAATCTTTAAATGGAGGAATAATGACTGAGTATTTGTTTTGAAGAGGAAGTTATTGATGTCTAATTGAAGAAAATTTGTGAATAGGTTTAAAAGAGCGTCTTACTAAAAGAAAAATTTTCTTTAAATAGAATTGTTTTAATTTTATTCGCATAAAAAAAAAAGAATTTTAAAGGAAAATTAAATATTTTGACTTACCCAGCTGAACTCCGGGAATTCTTTTGTTGCCCCAAACTTTCCACCAGAAGCGCCTCTATTTTTGCTCCCTGAAGGAGCTCCACCAAGGACTGTTTCCGCTCCTCCACCAACTTTTCGCGGAGCCTTTTCCTTTCTCCAAGGGCATTCACCCTCCTTTTCATTTCTTCCACTAACCGTAGAATTCCGGCATTTTCCGACAATTCGACACTCATTTTCACAAATTATCACAGCACTTTTACGCCTTAACGAATTACCACTGCACTAGCTGCGACAAAGAACGCGACGTGACTAATCGTCAACACCGAACTGCTATAATGATAACGATACAGGCACCTACAAAGATGCTGAGAATGAAGAATGGGCTGGGACTAAGCAATGAATGAAATCTTTAGTTCTCAATATTTAGGTTTAGCAGTTCGAATTCTTTCTCCTAATAAGTAAAAAAAATTATACAGGCGAGTAAAATAAATGAACAACTGAATGCAGAATATATAAAATAAAGGAAAATTTAAAAAAAAATGGTTTAATTGATTAATTAATCGAATTTAATTTTCTTTTAAAGTATATAAACTGTTTGTTGTTTATTGCATTATTATTATATTATTATTATTAACAAACATTTTCTCAAAATATCAGAAACAGAAATAATATTAAATGTTCATAAAAAAAGGGAAAGAAATTATTTCCTTATATATATTCGTAATTCCTATTTAAACTATTAAAAGTTCAGACATCTTACTATTTAAGAAATTCAATTATTGTAACTATTATAAAATACACTAGGAAAACATTATCCCTAAATAAAATAAAAAAATATGTTAGGTGATTTTGATTGAAATTAGTTGTAAGGTTGATAAAAAAAAACATATGTCTTCCGCATTGATTCAAGGGTGTCGTTGTTCGAGTAAATGTATTTGATTTACGCATATTTTCTGCTTCGATTTAAACAGAATTATGCTAAAGCTTTCTGCTCGAATAGGGTCTGAAAGTCATTACAGATAATTTCAATCACGGCTCGTGTTTAGTTCAAATGCAACCCTTTAAGGTGAAACAGAAAATGTGTTTGATTATATAATAAAGGTATTTGAGTTTTATTTGGGCATAATTGTGTTTGAATCAGTTTTTTTTGTGTATGAGTTATTTGGTCGATTTTTATGAAATCCTATAAATAAAATAAGGAATTCCCATAACAAAATTTACAAGAGTTTCAGTTTTTTTTATCACTAACAAAAAATTAATTACTTAATTACTCTTGTAAATTCTAGGATTAATGCGGAATTCATTATTTTATAAATAATATACAATTAGCGCTAATTATACAATAAGCAAACCTTGCATCAGCTTCGAGCCCGAACATCGATCTTTTTGGGGACAAAAAGGGGAATTTCGCGGTGGATTGTTGTGAACCTAATAAAAGAAAATAAATAAAATGAAATTTTCTAAACCTGGCAACGCCGCCTAATAAATATTATAATTTTCTCTGGCAGCAAGACTCACTACATAGCAGTGGGACCTTGCTGCGAGACACCCGACACCTTGATAAGACCGGCGTTGTCAGCATAGATGTTTGAGTTCGAAGCTATGTTAAGAAAAGAGAAGTATTTTATACTTTCAATTAAAATATTCCTTTTAGAAATAAAACCGAAAATAAGCCTTGCTTCAATGTTTCGAAGCTAATAAGTGAAAAGCAAAAATTGTAGCAATGCTCAAGGAAATTGGGAAGTATGGAAGAATGCCGAAAAGAGTGAAAAGATAAATGTTTTATGTCTCGAAAGAAAACTTTTATATTACTAAAATTAAAACCCTTGTAACGACGAACAAGGCGTTTGTGAGCTTTGGACACGTGCACCACAATGCGGGCTACACACATGCATCTACATGCGAGCTCCGTTGGCATGCACGAACACAGGTTTGAATTCTCGCGTAGCGGAGCTTAATACAGATGCAACTACGTCGGTCTCGACTAGCTGCCTCATTCCCTATAGACTTTCTCTTCTCCCCTCGGGCCCACAAACTACCGATGACAGCATCACAACAGACGCACGTGCGTTTGAAGCAATGACTCCTCATTTAATTTTTGACAAATGGAATCACATGCCAGAATTAGAATTTACCTATAAAAATTCTGGTTAATCACTTATTAAATTATACTGCTAATTAACAAAATTAGCAGTGCCGACATCACGCCTGACAACTATAAATTGTAATTGTTAATAATTATAATTATCAATTATTAAAAAAAATACGAACTCGAAATGTATCGAGTTCAGGACAACTTCCGTTCTCACGGAAATCGTCGTGCATTCCAGGAGTCAGCATTTTGTGATTTCCCCTGGGCCCGAGAGAATTCCCCTACTTTTAACACCTGAAACACTAGTGAATTAATCCCACCTTAACCACGAGGCAAGGGGTAGGGACCGGCCTAATTGTCTAACTCTTGGCAGTATTATCCCTCAAGTCTTGCTGATAACTTCTCCCTGGTTCCGCACCCCGTAAAGTCATAAGCAAGAGGGCATAATCGTTTACGCCCGTCCGCGAGTCGAACCCTGGTGAACTTCACAAGAGGTGGACGATAAAAATTAATAAATCTCCGAGCCGACGGAGTCCGCGTGAAATTTACCCAGGTGAAATATTCCATTAAAGAGTATTCCTTTAATGGAATATTTCGTCTTGTACCTTCCGGTCCGTGCGCGTAGCACCCGTGTTGTCCTGGCGTGATTGGCTCACAAAATAAAACCTTGTATTTTGTTAATAAAATTCAAGAGAAACAACATTTTCAAATCGCCCGACGGAGGATTTTGTAATCCCGAAGGAACAACTCCGCCGGTACTGTAAGTAACGACGTATCGTTTCAAAATAAGTAACTCTTTTTCCTTGTATATCTTACGTTTTTACTTTACCTTCTACATTTCCTGTATGCACATTAATCTAAAAAAAAATTAATAAACTATAAAATTTAATCTGAATACACCTTAAATTTCTTTCTTACCTTTTAAAATACAATTTTACATTTTCCTAACTGATAACAACGAAGTAGAGGGGCAACTTCTAAAATTGTGGGAAACGATACCTACAGAAATAAACAGAGTTTCGACTCTGTCAGTTTGAGCCTCCGCAAATCGTTTAATTAAGGGCCAACTCAAACGCCCGGGACAAAATTAATTATCGGTTTGTAACAGTTATGTTCTTAATTTCTATTTAATTCTATATTAATTTATATCCAAATTTAAATTAATTAGAAAATAATTGTTTATAATTATTAAAGAATTTATTAATTTTTTGTTAAAATATTCCAAATTTAGGTGTTTCTGGTAGTGGACGGAGGGCCGGTTCCTATTATAACCTCGAATCGATTAGTATATTGAGATTATTAATTGAGGTATTTAATTTGATTTTTTGAGAATTAAAAATTATTACAAATTACGCGCCGAACGTGTTGTTCACTTTGTTGTTGTTATGTAAATTGTAAAATTTTTTAATTTCAAATATAAATTTTAAAAATAATTTCGTAACCAAAAATTTAAAAATTCACTTATTAAATATAAAATTTGTTATTACTGTTCATATTTTAAAAATTTTAATAACATTTCAGGAAAGAATTTAATAATTTTCTAAATTTTTAATATCTTCTTTCGAAGCGATTTAATTATTTTTTAAGTAGTAAAATTTTTACAAAAATTCAATTATTTTTTAAACAATTTTATTTGAATTCCTCGAAAGAGATCAATTTTTAGAAGTATTTTTAACACACTTAGAAAAATTTAATTTTTTCTACAATTTTAAGAAATCCTTCAAAATAATTAAATTATTCTTATAAATATAGAAAAATTTTTCCGCAAGAATCCAATTAATATTATAAATAGTAAAATTCTTTGTAGGAATTCAATTATTTAAAAATATTTTCCTAAATTTTATTTATTTTTTAAAATTTTAATTAATTCATTAAAACAATTCAATTTTGTTCTAAATACTTCAATATTCCTTAAAGGAATTAAATTATTTTTAATCCAATTTAAATAAAATTACACGAAAGAATTTAATCATTTTCAAAAATTTCCATAAAATTCTGTTTCAACAAGAATTTTTTAATTCTTTAAAAATAATTCAATTATTGTCAAAATATTTGTAAAAAATAAAAACACTTTTATTTTTAATTATTTCTATAAAATTCTTCTTATCAATTTAATTATTTTTCAAAATTTTAAAAAATTCTTCAAAACATTTCAATTATTTTTATAAATAGTAAAATCCTTCGCAGAAATTAAATAATCGTTAACTGGTCGAATGCAAAAAACATAGAATCGGCAAATGATTGAATCGTCATTTCGCCGAATCATCAAATTGTCGAATGCTAAATACATCGAATCTTCAAAACGTCGAATTGTCAGTTTGTCGAATGCTAAAAACAACGAATGGTCAAATGGTAGAATGCTCAAAACATCACAGGAAAAAAAAAGTCAGCTACAAAACCATAGATTGAAACATTATTTTAAACTGTTCGGGGATAACTGTAGTAAATTTCTGGACTACTTATTGAATTTTCTTAAAAAACGTCCTGAACTGGTTTAAAAATAGAAAAATGTAAAATTTGCGAAAAAAACTTGCCCGCGTGAGTAGTCGAACTTGAGATCTCGAGACTGAAGATCGCTCCACCTTATGCCACTCGGCTGCAGGGAAGCGTTACGATACTTTAGTTTTAGATTGTATATAAAGCGTTTAAAGCCAAGTTGCGCTTTATACCTATTCGTTACGCTAAGTTTTCTTTCTTAAATAGTTCGAAATTTTTTCAGCGCGCAGTGACTGAAGAACTTAGTCTCAGCGTCAAGAACAATTATTTCCAAGCCATTTGAAAAGCACCTGAAAATTCTTAAATGAATATTGAACTTTTCTAAAAGAAGTTCTAAATTTTTTCCATATCTTGAGTTCTTGAATAAATTTAGTAATGACTCTTGAAAAAAGGTTTTTCATGTAGCATTCGACGAATTGACTATTCGATGTTTTTAGCATTTGACCATTTGACGATTCGATATTGATTTGAATTTATCACTCGATGGTATTAATAACTTTGAATTTATTAATTATGATAATTATTTATTTATATATTATAATGTATAGTATGTTTGTTTTTTTAAACAATTTATTATTTTACATTAAATACATTTTTAAATATTATTAATTTATTATTAAAAATTTCTGAAATTTTAATATAATTCAATTTTTATTGTCTTTAATTTCTATTTATATACATTTATTATACATTTTTTAATGAAACACTCTAAATTTTGGTGAGGGAACAAGTGGGGATGATGCTTATTTAATATTATTAAAAAAATTTTCCAATACATATTTTTGGAAGAGGAATATCTCAGCAACAATTTGAGCAACAAAAAAAATGTTTGTTATTAACCAAACTTATGAATTTCTTATTAAAAATTCTCACACCCCGTGGGGAAATCCGCCCAAAGTTATCCCAGTTAAAAAGTGTGGGCCAGCTGGGCTTCCCACACTGAGAAAAGTCCGGAAACTAATACGTCCCGTGCAAGGCTTGAGTGATCATTTTGAATGTTCTTATGTGAATCTTCGATCGGGACGTCTCAAGTCCCGATAAAAAACGTGGAACGTCCCAAAGCGGGATTACTTACAACTTATAGTGTCGGCCATGAGTTGTCTCTCACATGCGGGAACAATGTTTGACCGATTCGGGGTGTCTGAGCCCTAGATTCGAGACATCTCAAACGCGACAAGCAGAGTAGCTTATAGCGACGTCTAGCGGGAACTATTAAGGTCTGGACTTCTCTCAGTGCACTTTTTTAAAAATATTAATATTATAATAAAAAAGTCTTAATATTAAATATAATTATTGATAATAAATCATTCTAAAATTAATTAATTATAATAACAATCGTTATTTATTTAAACTTTATTATTATTTATATAATTTATTGTTGTTAAAAATATAAACTTTTATTTTAGTACACTAACAGACATTTAGTTTTACTGAAATTTTAAAATTCATCCAGCTGAATTTTTTTAATAATTAACTCATCAAGGTATAACGGTTTTTAATACATTTTGATAATTCTTTAAACAAATGATTGTTGTTAATTAATAACTATTGACACAAACTACCTAGAAACTTGCAGTTTTTTCATTTGCAATTAACTAATAAGAATGACATGAAATAAAGATAATTTATGGTTTTAACAATTCAGAAATTTTAACAACAAATAATTGTTATTATTTGTTAACTTTTGATACACGTAACTTGGAAACTTATAATTTTTTTGTAATTTTGCAATTAATTAATCTAAGTAGTAAATCATTCAGTTTTTTTTATGATTTCAACAATTCATGAAACGATTAAACAAATAATTGTTGTTATTTACTAACTCTTGACACATATAGAAAGATGCAGTTTTTTTATTTTGCAATTTAGGTAATCAGAGTAGTGGCAAGAATTGTAAAATTAAAAAAAACTGCAAGTTTCTAGGTATTTTGTGTCAAGACTTATTAATTAACAACAATTATTTATTTAAACAAATAAAGACTGCAATATAACATTAGTACACGGAAAAACTTTACTCAAGAGTTATTTGGAAACTTATTCAAGAACTCAGGATATGGAAATAAAACAAGAAATTTCTGGACTACTTGTTGAATTTTCTTAAAAAAGTTCTGAACTATTTTAAGAATAGAAAAATGTAAAATTAACCAAAATAATTTGCCCGTCTGAGTAGTCGAACTTGAGACCTCGAGACTCAAGATCGCTCCGCCTTAAGGCGCTTGCAGACTTCCAAATTTTTCGGCGAGCAGCGAATTTTCACGGTTGTGAAAACTCACGTCACTAAATATGATTGGTTCTGCAAAAAGCTGTGTGAAAATGAACCTTTGTCACCTTCAGTGACGTGAGTTTTCACAACCGTGAAAATTCGCTGCTCGACGAAAAATTTGGAAGTGTGCAAACGCCTTTATGCCACTCGGTTGCAGGGACGCGTTGCGAAACTTTAGTTTTAGATCGTTTTTAAAGCGTTTAAAGCCAAGTGGCGCTGTATACCTATTCGTTACGCTACGTCTTCTTTCTTAAATAGTTTGAGACTTTTTCAGCGCGCGATGACATAAGAACTCAGTCGCAGCATCAAGAACAATATTATTTCCAAGCCCTTAGAAAAACACCTGAAAATTCTTTAATGAATATTGAACTTTTCTAAAAGAAGTTCTAAATGTTTCCCATATTCTGGATTTTATTTTTATTATTAAAGTATTTATTTATTTTTTACGGTGTATTGGAGTCAATAAGTTCTTTTTTGAATCATTTAAGCAAATCAAGAAGTCACTGACAATAAAACGTTGGTGTTCAGTTAGTTTCGTAGCATAGTGGTTAAAATGTTATTAATAAATAATTTATTTATTAATTTTTATCAAAACTAAATCTATGGACATTAACCCATCTGAGTCCCATCAGCTGGGTTTTCCTAACGTGGGCTGTTACTGGATTCACCGTTACAAGCCCAGAAATCGCCTACCTGTGCCATCCCTGCTGGGGCCCACCTAGAACCTGGGACCCACCGTGGGCCCACTTCATTTTTCCACACGGGACTACATTAGTAAAATTTTACTAATTGTTAGTAGAATTATTACTAAATCATTTAGTGGCCGACTTTTCACCATTTCATTAGTAACTTTCTACTAATTCAGATTTAGAGAGTAAGGTGACTCAGTGCGTATAAGACACATAAAACGTTTTCTTACCGTGAGACGGATACTCGAAACACATAACGTGTCTCAAAATGCATTGCTAAATGTGTAAGACACTTCAAACGTCTTAAAATGAGACACATATCTGTTTCAATTATGTGGACACAAAACATCAATGTGTTTCAAATATGGGGACAAAACGTCTCAAAATGAGATACTTGAGTTTGCAGTGCATTTTAGGCGTTTTTATTGTTTGGTTTCTGTTTATGTATTATCTAATCTTTATGGTACTGAGAAAAAAACACCTTCTACGGATGTTAAAAAAAATTTAGGTTAAAACAATCTTAAAAATTATGAAAAAAATCAATTTGAAATAACAAAAAAGTACCCGGGTATCTTAAGCGCCTTTTGTGAGTGAAGAACATTTGTTTAAATTTAAATGTTACATTATAAATAATATAAAAACATTTTGTATCGATATATTTAAGATGTCAAATAACCTCCGGTCGATATGATTTTAAAAATTATAAAAAAATCAATTTGAAAATTCAAAAGATACCCGCACACCTTGTAAGTTCCTTAAAGCTTAAAAAAATTTTCCAATTCACTTTTCTTTTTTCACATTCCAGCAACAAGTTTAGCAATTTTTTATGACGAAATTAATTTAATACTTTTGGGGTTAAGTTCTAAATAGAAGAATGTTTTAATAAAAAATTCATAAGTTGGTTATGGGAATTCGGGAAAAATAGTGGATTCGCGATCGACGTCTCGTTCAAAAAGAATAGTACATTGTGCAACAAGTACGGAAAGAAGCTGCTTTCCGACGATTACGAAGTTTGCGAAGCGAGGGCAGCAATTTGCACGAGGACGGAAAATCTTCTTTCGTACGTGTTGCACACAGTACTTTGTGCAACCCCTGTTTACCGAAAAAGTAATTTTTATACTTTTCTAATCAATAAATATAGTTTTATGTTGATTATGTCTGTTAAACTGTTTACAGAAAAGTGTGCAGGAAAGTACACTTGACCACTTTGACAACTTTGAAATTGACCACTTTGTGCTGCATTTATGTTAAAGAAAAGTATCTCTTTTCCAGCAGGTGTTGCACAAAAAATATTTCATGTCGGTAATTTTTTGTAAATATAGTTAAACCCTCGAAGACTGGCTGTGTTTTTATGATTTTACAAAATTTTGATTATTTTCACTATGTCCAGTCTCACTTATTTTCACCTGAAAGGTTCTCCGCGCATTCCCATTGGTTGATGTTCAAGAATCCACCAATCAAATCAACTTGAATGCTAAATTTCAGAGTGAAAATAAGTGCGACTTTGCCTTTTAATTTGTTTTGACTTGGTGAAAATAAGTGAAGCTCCAGTGTATATATATATATATATATATAAATTACTTCTATAAGTATAGCTCGCGGGGATTGATACCTTAACACAAACGTACCATTATTGGGCCAATGGTTATCCTAGTCTGAAAAAATTAATATACCTGGTAACAGAAGTCATCATTGGCTCAGCAATCGGACGTTTTGAATACCAAAAATGGCCTAGTAACTGTTGCCATTTCTCGACTGTTATAATTATTAATAAATGGACTACAGACACACGTGTACAAAATGGCGTTTTTAGATACCTGATGACAGGGAGCAAAATTTCGCATTATTTAATTAATTATTTATTTATTTATTTATTTATTTATGACATATACGGGCAAACAATAAAGACCCTTCAATATTACAAATAACTTAACCAAAAATACAGAGCCATAGATGCATATCAGACATTCTCAGTATAAAGCAGTAAACGCAATTTGGTCACAAAAAATGTAATATTATTATAAAAGAAATCCAAATCATCCGAGTATAAGTTACCCTCAAAACAAAGTCTACTAAAAACAGAGTTATTGCCATAGTTCGTTCTATGAAATGGTTGGAAAAATGGAGTAACATATCGCAAACGACGCACAGGAGCAGAGAAATTGATTAGTGACAATACTGAGGGACACAAGATTAAACCATTAATTACCTTGAAAAGAAAAAGTAAGTCAACAAACAAAAATCTAGATTCAATCTTGGGAATTTTAAACTGAGTTCTTAAACTAATATAATCATGTGTGTAAAAATCAAAGGGAACATTAAGTTGTTTGGCTAAAAAACGCAGAAAACGATTCTGTACTCGTTCAACTCTTAAAACATGAACACTAGCAAATGGGAACCAGATTAACGAACAATATTCAATAACAGATCGAATTAAGGAAAAATAAAGTATTCTTAGTGTAGATAACTTATGGAAATCCTTGGAATTACGCATAACAAAACCCATTATTCTCAGTGATTTACTAACAACATAGGACTAACAACATAAATATTAAATTATAAATTAAATATTGTTAATAATTTGAAATATTGGTTTATTTGCAATAAAAATTTAAAATCTATGAATATTATATTAAAAAATGAAAGAAATTGTATTTGTTTAGGCTTAAATTACTTCATGGAAATCACTCTTAAATAATCTAAATTAGGTCTTAATAATACAAGAACATTTTTCACTTTACGTTCGTTTGTTCGTTCTACGCATATTTATTTATTGCTCATAAGTATTCCATTTCAGTAGTGAATATATATTAAAAATGTAAAAATTTTTAATATTGCAGGAAAGTATGCAGTAGATATTTTTTAAATATATATTTTTATAATATAATATTTTAATTAATACAAAGAACCTTATAGGAACCTCATTACTATTTTTGAAATGAATGTATAAATTTACATTTTCTTTATGAAAATAGTAAGTTAAAATGTTGAATTGAGTTACTACACCTTGCATAACTAAAACCATGTGAAAATAAGTGTATTTCATTTTAAAACAAAAAAAGTGTCTGACTTTATCAACCGCACGGACGTTGCAGAAGTTTCTACCCTTTCTCCTTATAATTACAAGAAGGAAAGGGAAAAATTTTTCACTTTCATATGTTGACCGTCTAATCGCTCTCTGGGTCTTTCACAAAGTCTGTGCGTCTGATCTACTCAAACCGTTTAATTTTTTTGACGCATCAAAAATGCCATTTTACAGATCATTTTAATTTCTTATTTTACTTATTGCTTTTTATTGCTCATACTCAAAGATTTTATTGGAAACTTTGACACTCTAATTTATCATTTTTATAAAAAAGTGTTCTAATGTTAATTTTTATGAGACAAAAGGCTGATTTAAAAATGGGATTTTAGTGCTTGCTTTGTTTATATTTTGCAACTTGGATATAAGTTGTAAACATGGACCACCAGAAAAATTGCATTCAAATATTTATTTTTAACGTTCATGTTTTTATTTTTTTACAAAGATTTTCAAAAATTAATTAAGACAAATATTTTTTATAATATTTCATAGTATTGGTATATCACTTAAGAAATTTTAAAAAATTGTGGGCCACGTTTTTGACGGAAATATGTATTGTTGAAAATGTAATAGAGCTGTTTAGTGAAAATGTATAATTAATTAAGCTTATTTTACTTGTCTGAAATGTGATTTCGATTAATTCCATTATTATTTCTAATTTTAATGATTAATAATTAAAAATTTATTAATTAACATTTATTAAAATCATGAATAAAATATATTTTTTGGTAAAACTAATTTCTTTTAGGTAAATGATAATTTAAAGAAAATGATTATGATAGATACATGTTAGGTTGTAGCTTTTGCCGTCAAAATAAAAGAATAAAAAAGAATTGACTTACATTTAAACTATTAATAATAAAAATAATCTTATTTTACTTGTTCACTGTTTTTATTTTTGTTTCATATTTTCATTTGGCTGAAACAAGTAAAGAAGTTTTTAATAGTTTTTCCTTTTAATTTTGAAAAACTGGCACATTGTTTTAGGTTATGAGATAAAAAATGTCTTTCAATACTCAGCTGTACAACAATTTCAAGAATCTTTTAATTTTCAAAAAGATATTTAGATTTCCAATTCTTTAATTATTTAAATAGTATGAAAACAATTTTTTTTCATGGGAAAAAACTTATGTATAATGTTCAATTGGATTATTTTTAATAAGTTTGTGGTTACTGGTAAATACTTGATGTATCAGATTAATTTCCCGGGCCCTTTTAATAATAAACACAATTTTATTAAATAATTGCTTATGCACTTTAAAGTGCACACTTTTCTTTAAAATTTGGAAAACTTTTATGAAAATAGTTAAAAGAAGTAAATTTATCATTCGAAAAATATTACTAATATTAAAGTGAAATAATTTATCAAACATCCGAATCAATTTCAAAATAATTCTTATTAAGCTCTTGAGTTTCATATGTATCGACAGCACAGCCATCCTGAAAACAGAAACCTGATAATAATAATTTTTAAATTATTAATAAATTTCAAAAAAATATTTTCTGAAAAAGCAGGTTTCTGTATTCAGGATGGCTGTGCTGTCGATACATATGAAACTCAAGAGCTTAATAAAAATTTTTTTGAGATTGATTCGGATGTTTGATAAATTATTTCACTTTAATATTTTATGTAAATAATTCTAATAAATACTCAATATTATTCTTTGTATATTCCATACTGATTATTTAACAGAAATTTTTTAATTGAAAATTTTCAAATTGGGAAAAGTGTGCGCTTTAAGGTATTTGTCGCGTAACTGGTCAGTCTCAAAAGTTTATATCAGACGACTGTACTTATGAAACGATTTTGAATGCGAGTTTCTAAAAAACTTTTGTGCACGTACAGTCTTACGAGTTGCACACATGAAAGTTTTTAGTGTATAATCATAACATCAATCATGGAAAACGATTGTGGCAACGTCGCAAATTTTGTACCATGTCCATCTTTAAAATTTCGCGCCGAAATTAGCAGACGAGCCGTAGTATTTAACCAGCGTTGTTGTCACGTTTACGAATTCGCCTCTCCTTTAAAACAAATGTTTAAATAATTTTTTAAGTTATCTTTCAAATGGAACGGTCAAAATTTTTTATGTTTTTTATAAAAGTTCATTTTAGTTTAATAAATAACACTTTAGTTTTTTTCCAAATCTGACGATTAGTATAAGTGCAGAAATTAAAAATCTGTAATAAACTCATCATTAAAAAAAAATCTGACGAAAATAAATCGACGCGACAAATACCCTTAATCACATGGGATACAAAATAAAAAGACAAAGTAAAAGATTTACAAGGCTTAAAAGGGGTTAAATTTGGACTCTTTTTTGAGACTGAGATTTGTATTTTTCCCCAGATTTAGAGGTTCGAATGAGGGTCTTTTTTGCATGAAAATTAAACCTTGTTTGATTCTCTTAAAATTTGAAAAGTAGAAGGGTAAAGATTTTCAAAAGAAGTTCTTGAATATTAAGAAATAATAAGGGTTTGTTTTATGATTCCAGACGATATCTTGTAAATTCATGATTCGGAGAGCTCGTTCTTTATGTTTTTTAGGATTTCATGTGAATCCATGCAAGTATAATAATTCAAGAATCGTAATATAATGATTATTTAAGAATACATGGAAATTCATGAAAAATCCGCCTGAATCCTAAAAAATTATGAAGGATTCGCTATTTACGATTCAATTTAATAATCAATTTTGGCCATTTTTCGCAAAAAAGGCATGTAACCCCCCCTAGCGCTCACAGTTTCATACCTAGAACGATGAAAATTGTTATGCATATGTATTTTCAAAAATGGATTACAGGAAAAATATATCGAACATATTTGGTATTAATCTTCATAGTGTTTTCAGCGAAAAACTCAAAAATTTTGAAAATTTCGAAAAAAAATCATGTACCCCCCCCCTCCCTGGCACTCACAGTTTTTTTCCTAGAGAGCTAAAAATTGGCATACTTATTTATTTTTACGCGTAGATTACAGGAAAAATATAACGGAAGTGATTAGAATTGATCTTCATGGTGTTTAATCGAAAAATTAAAATCTCTTTTAGCAAAGTCGAAAATTCTTTAACCCTTGCTGGTTCTCACAATTCTTAACCTAGTTATCTGGCGTTCATCTTCATTTTTTTAACGCAAAACTAAATTTTTTTTTCGTTATAGAAAAAGAGTTTGTACCCCCCCTGGGTTTTCACAATTCTTGACCTATTGGACTGCAGTTTGGCTTATTTTATGTAATTTCGAGTGTAGATTTTAGGAAAAATATAGCGAAGATAATTAGATTTGATCTTCATATTTTTTTTAGCGAAAAACTCAAAGTTTTTAAAAATTTCGTCAAAAAGCGTGTATTTGACTCTAGCGCCCATAGTTTTTTTACCTAGAAAGCTGAAAATTAAAACACTTTTGTATTTTGACATGTAGATTACAGGGAAAATATAGTGGAAATGATTAGAATTGATCTTCCTTACGTTTTGAGCCAAAACCTAATTTTTTTTTCAATTTTTCATAATAATTATACATATGCTAGTTCTCTCAATTCATAATCTAGTGGACTGGCGTTATACATTTTTATTTATTTTTTCGTGCATATTTCAACAAACATGAAAAAAAAATATTTTTTATTTTATGCCTTCTGTCCTAACATCCATCTGATTCTTTTCTCTCCACGTTCTATCCTTATTTATTCTTTACAAACTTCCTCATCACTTTTTCTTTCTACTTTTCACTTGTCAATTCTGCTATCCATATTTTTAGAATTTTATCCACATCATTTCTTATTTTTTTTTATTCTTATCCTTTATTTTCCTCTCCCTTTCTTTTTTCTGTATTATACATTTTTCTAACTTTTCCATTCGATATACATATTATACATTCCTTTTCTCCCATCCAGTTTTTCTACACTTCCTGTATTCTTTATTAACACTTACTCTATTTTGCATATTAACTTTTTTAATTTATATCTCAATACTTATTACCTCGCACTTTAAAAATACTGCGCTTCCCACCCTTCCCTAATTTCATAAAATTATGTCAAAATTATTAATTTATTCTAAACGCCTGCACTATTAAAAGGTACCGGATATATAAGAGTTTAAAGCCTTTAATAATACCTAAATCAATTTCCATTAACATAAAAATATCATTTTTTGACAAAGATAACTAGAATTTTTTGAATTTCTAAGTTATCTATACAGTATCAATTTCTTTTAGCTAGATTAGCTTAAAGTACTCATATCTCTTTTTTAATTCAATAAATACACTCTTTAACTTTATAAAAAACGTAATTTCATAAAAAACCATTACTTGTTTATTTAAAATTTAATATTACTTTTAGACCTTCTAATATTTAAATATCTTTTTGGTAATATTTTTATAGATTTTTCATTTGTTTCATCATTGAAATATGGGTTTCATATTCTGTGGTGGTTATCGTTATAAAAAGGATTTAAGATGCACAAGAAGTAATGTGTACAGGTTCATATTTAACAACTTTACTATAATTTATTAATATAATAAGGATTCTAACACTGGGGTTTAAAATTAATTATGTATTGAAGTTACGTTAAGTTTAAACTCTCTCATAAAAAATTTCATTTCAAAAATATAAAATTTGTTACAAAAGAAAAAAGCATTTTTAGAAACGTTTAAAAAGAATAATTATCCTTTTGAATCTATAAATACATATTTAAAATATCTCATTTGTTCTATACAACAAAATTCTTTTAATCTAAAAAGTGGTAATTTATATAGAGTGTTCCCCAGAGTGTTCGTCCCTATGTACCTAGATTATATGAGAGGACATTAGCTTTTTTAAAAACTTCAATATTTTAACAACTCCTGAAACAATAATAAAATGAGCCATCAAATAATCATAAAGGCTAAATATAAAAACAGGAAATAGGACACTTTTCTTTTTTGATATTTTTGTTTCATTTTTTGTTTACTGATGGGTTATTCACCTCATCTTTATCGATACACGTTTGTATCTTCTGAAAACTTATAATGTGAATTAGTGTCTAATCGTTTGCGTTGAGATGAGGACGTTTCCTCTTTTCTTTCGTTTTCAAATATGTACTTATAATTTATCTGAAAAGGGCATCCTTTCTGTTGATAACGTGAAAGAAATTGTTTTTCATTGGCTTGACTCAGAGTGATCGTTAACTTCAACACATAATTAATTTGCTGTAATGTAATTAATAAAATGTAATTAAAGATTTATTCTTTTAAGTGTATTATTTTTAATCATACATTTAATAATTTTTTATGTGGATGTTGCTTTCGCACAAATAGATATTTAATGTGCAAAGAAACTTTAAAAAAAATTAACAGAAGATATAGGGTTATAAAGGCACACGTCTGCATTCCAAATTTTTATAACCCTATTAATGAAAGTGCTAAACGTGTTATGAAAAAGCGGTGTTTAAATCTTGAACTTACCCTTAATCAAATTTATAAAAATGTTTGTCGTGAGTAAGTATATTAAATATATTTATGTCCTCTTTTTGACATATTACCCGGTAAAAAGAGGTTGATTGAAATAGGTTAAAATATATATTAAATATCGCGAAATTGTAAATCATTTCAATGCCAAACTTATGTAATTTTTGAAGTTCCACATTTTAATTTCTTTTAAGATCAATAGGATCGGGCAGTAGAAAAGAATGTGAAATATTCGAAAATACAACAAAAAGGTTATCATTACAAATGTAATTAATGATGAGTACACGACACTGAAGCTCACCGTTAAGAGCAAGGTTTTCGTGACTTCTGAACACATGTCATTTTTGAAATTGTATGTAAATATTTTAATTTAGTTTAATCAACGTCCTCTTACTGACTGTCTGTCCCATATAATCTAAACCAACTTCTCATTTTCTCTCTAATTGCTTTTTCGCAAAACAAACCCGTGTAGAAATTTCGCTGTGGCCCTGATCAGGAAATTCACATTTGAGTGTCGCCCCTATCTGGCCCAGGTCGGGCCGTGTGTTTCATCCCTAATACGGCCGTATTAGGGCAATTTCTACACGGGAAGATGTGACTTTAGTCTTCTGTTTTGTTCTCATATATTTTTTAAATATCTTTTTCGTTTGTCTTCTTCCCTGCTTTTATAAAATTTTTGTTTTCCTATCTTGTCAATTTTTCTCTTATTTCTTTATTTTCAGCTCTTTTTAAATTATTTTTCATCTCCTACTTGATTTGTATAATTTAAAACTATTAAATTATTATTATTATTTTGAAAAAAAATAACCTTAACTATTTTAAAGTTATTCTTTTTATCTGTTTCATAATAATCCATATCCAAACTTAGATTCTTCTCCTTTCATCAGCATTTTTAATAGTAATAATTTATTTTATATTACTATTATTGCATTTCAATCTTATAAATTATGTTAGATTCAGGGAGAAGGGTAAACGAGTAACATTGGCTTGGAATCCAATGAAGCAAGTAATGCTGAGAATTAGAAAAAGAAATGGATTTTATCAACCGAGAGATTTAAATCATTTATCAAGATTGATAAACAGACAGGAAATGTTTAACAACATGATTGTAGAATCAGTCGAAGTTGGAAATGACTATGCAATCCTATTTACAAGTCGTAAATTGTTAAATGCTTTAAACAATCAAACCGAATTGTATATGGATGGCACATTTGATGTAACTTTTTATCAAATTAATTCTATAGAATACATACACGCGTAGTTTTTTGATATCACTGGTCATTTTTTAATTTCATAATTGTGTATTGTTTATTACATTTGATTAAAAGGTCACTCCAAGGATTGCAAATATCATGCAGTTATACATAATTGTGATGCGAATAATGGACAGGTATTCCAATGAATATTTAATATAGATATTTTACTAATTTAAATCAGCTTAAAGTTGGTCATTAAGGGGAGTGTAGTCTTAAGTTGTCTCTCTTAGTCATTTGGTATTAAGGAAATTATATTTAATCACGTTGTTAATTGTGTTTAGTGGTAGCTTTTCTATAACGTAGTATTACTAAGTCCTATATACACTCAGATGCATTAATGCTGTCCTTCCGGTTTGACAGTATTTTGCAAAGTCGTATGATTTCTATCAAAATGTTTTTAGTTCATGACATATGAGAACATTCGTAGTCACGAACTAAGAATATTTGATAGAAATGACACGACTTTTAAAAATTCCTTTAAACCGGAAGGACAGCATTAATGCATTTGAGTGTATATAGAATGCTATTTACATTATGAATACAATATGTGGGGTATTCTTCGTGAAATTTCCACTTACAATTTTTTTAATTCTATATGAAAAATAAGTACACTAAAATCTTGCTGTAATGGAAAAGTTTGTAGATGAAGTGGTGTGCGGGGACGCTGAAATCGTCGACTAGCGACACCAACAATGTATTATTTTCTAAATTTTTGCGGGTGCATAGTCTCTTTACATAAAATTTGTTTGTATTTTGTGTGTAAATTTTATGAGCTGTTTAGTCATTTTTAAAAAGAATATTTTCCAAAACTATGTTTCCATTCCTTAATTACTTGCTTTTAGTTAAAAATTTATGCATTAAAAAAAATAATTTAGAATCTATGTTTTAAATCTTCAAACGATCCTAAATGATTTGATGACCTTGCTTCAAGGGTACTCTTTCTGTAATGTACCACAGTACATTCGAGTCCATTACAGCAAGAGTTCAGTGTACCTATTTTTTTCATTTAATCAAAATTTTTTAATATACGATTTTTTGAAGAACGTCTCCATAAATAGAGGACTTTTGAAGTACCTTTCTTATGTTATACCAAAAGATTAAAAATGATGTAATATATGAAAATGATTTGTTTTTTCTTGAATTACTCAAGTATGTATAAAAAATAACGTTAATAAAACAAAGCACTAAATAATTATATTCGACACCACATTTTTGTAAAATGAATAAATATCGGCATTTGTCAGTGGTTATAATGAAAGAAAGAATTAAAAATCGATTACTTTGGTTTTGAGATAAATTATTTTAATTTATTTAGTGTTTTTGTTTTATTAACGTTATTTTTATTACATCCCATGTGGAAAAATTTTAGGGCACTTTCAAAGCGCTTAAGAGACCACCTAACGTCTTTCTAGACGAAGGGCAGACGGTATTGTCGAGCGGCTGTTAAGAATTGAATCGAAACTTCTACGCTATCGTCTAGAACAGATCAGCGTTTCTGGTCTGATCAGCAGTGCTAGTTAATTCTAATATACAGTCGAACCTGGATAAGATAGAACTGGATAAGCGAGAAACCTCTATAAGCGAAAGTTATTTGCTGGTCCCGTCAATACAGTACTCTTGTATTTAAAAGTGGATAAGTGAGAAACCTCAATAAGCGGGAGAAAATTGCTGGTTTCTTGAACTCTCGCTTAACCAGGTTCGACTGTACGTCTATTCAAAATTTCTCATTATATGTTTTGACAACTATTTTTAGAATGGTAATACGACTTTATTATATTTGAAATAATTTTAATGACTTTATTTACATTAAAAGTATAAAAAATATTTTAACTTTCTGTATCTTTTACTTTAACTTTCTTTAAGCGTAAGGCTTTGTGCCCCTACCATTCTTTGGCCTTGGAGATAGTACTCTCTAAATTTGAATCAACGAAAATTTCACTGATTCTCTCAGTGACTTAAATTTTCACTGAAAAGTCAGTGACGTTCACTGAATCATCAGTGACTTATCGCGTCTGCGCGTACACAGTGCGTCAGAATATGCGCAATCTGCCATTGCATTCTGTAGATGAGAAAAGTTCGGTTAGCGTTGTGATTAATTAGGAATAAAAATGCAACAAAACGAAATTTTAATATAAAAAATCCAAAACTTTAAAAAAAACTTATTTGAAATTTAGTATAATTAATATCAAGGATATTAATTAAATTATAATACAACTTTACTAAATGTCACAAAATTTTTTAAGTTTAGTATTTTTTATTCCAAAAAAATCTCTTTGTCACACTTTTTCGCCAATTTGTAAATATTTTTACAAAATTTATTTAACCGTCAGTAGAGTGAAAGACTATTTATTCAATCAATGGAAATACCAACTCTTCAGAAATTGCTTATTAAATAAATAGAATAAGAAAATCACTGATTGTATAAGTGGAAAAAAATAAATCACTGATCGATTCAGCGAGTAGTCGCTGATTCTCAGCTGCATACTTTGGGCTGATTGAAACAGCGAAATAGCACATTATTATTGACATAAAACAGAAACCACAACGAATACTAAAAATCACAAAGAAAATGTACCATACGCTAACTGATCAAACGACGCTACGCTATTAGGCGCCATGTTTCTTAACAGCTGGGCATACATCGACACATGCACATATAACATCCTACATCAATTCTATACGGTTTTAATAACAGCGTACTAGACGGACATATTTAACTTAGATTTTTTCTAATAAGGTTAAATCACTGATTTGGGACTTGATGGACCGTCTAGAATGAGACGGACTTGATGATTGATAATTTGGAAATCATTGGACTCTAGACTGACACAACATTTTTCCACACGGGCTATTCGAAAAATTCAATTCAATTTTTTTATCTTATGGTATGACAGAGAAAAAGGTGCTTTAAATGTCTTTTTCTTCTGAAGATGTTAAATTTATAAAAATCTTAACTTAAATAATTTTAATCAAATAAAAAACAGGTATTTATTTTTTTTCATATAGAATTCCAAAAAATGGTGGTTTTCAGCATATTCTTTTCGAATAAGCAAAAACGTTATAAATTTAAGAAAATAAATACGCATTATTGAACTATTTTTGTTTAGATTCTGTTCAGCAGTATAAAATATGATGAGGAAGAGCAGCGATGTATAAAATATTCAATTCTTTTTAAAATTAATTACTTTACAAATTATTTTTATGATACTTAGATGAATTTTAAATTACAATTATGTCATTGTTTATCAAATGTCATACCACGAAGTTATAGATTCACTAGTACATTATCTTTTAGAAATGCAGCGGGACAAACTTTACTAAGAGTGCCAACTTACGGTTTTTCTTCCTTAGTTATTACCCAATAAACATTTCATTGATTATTGGCATGTCCGAGTTATGAAATTTAAACAAAAAAATACGTAAACAAACTATGCACTAAAAACACTATTGTGTTACAGCCTTTTCTCTTATTAAAATTAACATTTTTACACATTTTTTAGAAAATTAGTATCATAAATTAGAGTGTCAAAGTTTGCAAGAAAATTTGGGAAAGGGTTAAATTTACCCTTTCCATTTTTGAACGTCCAATCTCTATTTTGGTTATTCACATTGTTTGGGCATCTGATAGTGACGCGTCAAAAGTGCTGCTGTACAGCTCATTTTAATTCGTTATTTTACTTATTTTTTTAAATAGACAAATATGACTTCTTTCTAAACTTCGATACTCTAACTCATGATTTTTATAAAGAAAGTGTGTAAATATTAATTTTTATGGGAGAAAAAGTTGTAACAAAATTTAGATTTACTGTTTGTTTGTTTACATTTCACAATTTGGACATGCCCTTAATGTTAAATATTGTAGAGTGTCGGAGCTGTCTTCATTCTAATGACAAGGCGCACTATCAAACTGTATAATGCAATTTTCCGTAGACTTCAAAGACTCTGTACATCTTTGAAGTTAGGTTTGAAGAATGTAATGGCTGATGCTGAGACTGCTCTTCATAGCAGTATACTCAAATTGTTCCCTAATTGTAAAACATATTTTTGTTGGTTTCATACCAAAAAGGTAACAACAGTTTTTGCTTATTAAGTAAATACATTTGTGTTTATTTTTACATTAGATATTAATAATATTTAAAATAAACGTTGTGCAATTATGCGGCACTATAGATAGAGTTGATAGTATATGTATTTTAGTATGCTAAACAAGACTTTAAGATCAGATTGAGTCATTGAATCAAGATATTCTACTAATATGATAGTTTAATATGCAGAAAACGAAAATAGTACTCGCTGAGAGCAATAGAGGACCGTTCATACTTTCGCGCTAGAAGAAAGGCGCGTGAAAGGGATGGCTGGTCTAAATAAAGTGAATGAGTTTTTGCGATAACTTAATTCGGTTTTTATAACTTGAATATTTAAAATCAACGTCACAACTCTCCTTGGCTTAGCCAAAACATACTCCTGAACTTTATCGGTTTTGTGACCAGAAAATATCTCACTGTTTATCCACATTTATTATTATTATTTGATAAACGGTTAATAACCCTTAAGTCTATGTTGATCTGACAGCGTACGTGATGCTTTACAAATTAAGATTGTATTAAATTTATTACTTATTACGTACAATGTCCTCTCTGCCAATCTTTTTTTTCATTGAACCGTTAGCTACATTTTGCGCCCGTGCTGCGAACAACATTTTATTTTCTGCTGCATGGAAAGTGTGTTATTAAGTGCACATGTGTGCATTTGAATAAATTGTTTTTTGTTCTACATTTGTGATGTTTCGTGCCGTCGAACAAACACTGGATTTCATATAGAATTTTGCGCGGTTCCTACCGCTTTTCCTTAATTTGGTGGGGAATACCCCTATGTCCCTTTTCTAATCTTATCGCCTTTTGTCGTCAAAATATAAATATGATGAATCGATCATTTTAAAATACATTTAAATGATCGTAACGTTAATTAAACTCGACAACATTGTTAAAAATAACTTGTGATGGCATTTTCTTAAAGTTAAGGACAAATAAGCGATGAAAGAACTGCAACCGCTTCTATAAAGACAGCGGGCGGGAATGTATTTTGTGTCGGCTCACCTTACCTCTGAGCGGGAATCACTTACTTTGCGTCCGCCTCAGGTGCAAGAAATAACACACTTTCCGTGCAGGCAGCACAAAAAGTCAATTGCTGGTTCACTAGGACAAAGAACAGTTAACTTCGCGAAGACAACCCGCGTGGAAATGAAAGTATGGGCAAAAGATGGCAAAAGATGGCAAAGTGTGGGTAAAGGATAGCGAAATGTGGCACTAAGTTTGCCAAAGATGGCAAAGTATTGCTAAGGAGCGAATCCCATGGTTTAACTATGGCAGCAACATAAATCAATTTTTCATCAAACAAAATAATAAAAAACACAAAAACTTTTAATATTTTTCATTTTTAAACCATACACAAAGTAAGGCATATAAAATAAATTATTTTTTAAATGGTTTTTTTAATTTAACTGTTAAAATGAACTATGGGCAAAGTATGGCGAACCATGGGATGAAAGAAAACTTATTTTCTATACATTTTCGAACTATGGGCAAAAGATGGCAAACTATGGGATGAAAAAAAATTATTTTCTATAGATTTTTGAACTACGGACAAAAGATGGCGAACTATGGGATAAGAAAAAAAATATTTTTTATACATTTTCGAAGTATGGGCAAAAGATGGCGAACTATGGGATAAGAAAAAAAATATTTTTTATACATTTTCGAAGTATGGGCAAAAGATGGCGAACTATGGGATAAGAGAAAAAATTATTTTTTATACATTTTCGAAGTATGGGCAAAAGATGGCGAACTATGGGATAAGAAAAAAAATTATTTTCTATACATTTTCGAAGTATGGGCAAAAGATGGCGAACTATGGGATGAAAAAAAAATATTTTCTTTACATTTTCGAAGTATGGGCAAAAGATAGCGAACTATGGGATGAAAAAAAATTATTTTCTATAGATTTTCGAAGTATGGGCAAAGGATGGCAAAATATGGGATAAAAAAAATATTTTCTATACATTTTTGAACAATGGGCAAAAGATGGCGAACTATGGGATAAAAAAAAATTATTTTCCATAGATTTTCGAACTATCGGCAAAAGTTGGCGAACTATGAGATGAAAAAAACTATTTTCTACACATTTTCGAACTATGGGCAAAAGATGGACAACAACAACCTGACTAAATTCGGTGCAAATTCGACACGTCTTCTACAGGGAATTTCACCTTCACTTGGAAGTTCCGATCAGATCGGAATTCCGTCAGAAATCGGAATTTTGATTGAAATTCCTAAAATAATTCTGTCGGAATTTTGATTGGAATGCCAAGAAGAATTCTGTCGGAATTCGTATCGAAATTTTGATTAGAATTCCTGTAAGAATTCTGTCAGAATTCCAATCAGGATTCTGATAATTCCGATAGGATCGGAATTTTGATTAGAATTCCTATAAAAATTCTGTCAGAATTCCGATATGGATTCTGAAAATTGCGATGTAATCGGAATTCATCAGTAATCGAAATTATTATTGGAATTTCTAAAAGAATTCTGTCGGAATTGAATTTTGATTTTGAATTTTGATTAGAATTCCTAAAAGAATGTTGTCAGAATTCTAATGGGATCTGAATTCCTATAAGAATTCTGTCAGAATTCCGATCTGGATTCTGAAAATTGTAATGGGATCAGAATTTCCTTAGAAATCGGAATTCCGATTGGAATTCCTATAACAATTCTGTCAGAATTCCGATCTGTATTCTGAAAATTTCGATGGAATCGGAATTCCGTCCGTAATCGGAATTTTGATTGGAATTCCTAAAGTAATTCCGATCTGAATTTTAATTAGAATTCCTATAAGAATTCTGTCAGAATTCCATTTTTGATTCTGAATATCCCAATGGGTTCGGAATTTCAATTCGACTCGAACACTAAAACGAAAGTAATTTTTTATTTAGTTTCTTTTTGGAATCGGTCCCTGATATATATATACTTTCTATAATTCGCCATCCTTTGTACATACTTTAAATATATAAAGAAAATTTTCGTCCCATAGTTCGCCATACTTTGCCCATAGTTCGAAAATGTATAAAAAATAAATTTTTTTCATCCCATAGTTCGCCATACTTTGCCCATAGTTCTAAAATGTAAAAAAAATATTTTTTTTCATCCCATAGTTCGAAAATGTATAGAAAATAGTTTATTTTCTATCCCATAGTTCGCCATCTTTTACCCATACTTCGAAAATCTATAGAAAATAATTTTTTTCATTCCTTGGTTCGCCATACTTTGCCCATAGTTCATTTTAACAGTTAAATTTAAAAAACCATTTAAAAAATAATTTTTTTATATGCCTCACTTTGTTTATGGTTTAAAAATGAAAAATATTTAAAGTTTTTGTGTTTTTTATTATTTTGTTTGATGAAAAATTGATTTATGTTGCTGCCATAGTTAAACCATGGGATTCGCTTCTTAGCAATACTTTGCCATCTTTGGCAAACTTAGTGCCACATTTCGCTATCCTTTACCCACACTTTGCCATCTTTTGCCATCTTTTGCCCATACTTTCATTTCCACGCGGGAATGGTCTTCGCGAAATTAACTGTTCTTCGATCCTATCTTGGAACCTTGCGTCTCTAAAACGGTTTTTCAATTAACGCCTACAATAGGACGCATGATTATTTTCCAGTTATCTTTTTTCCAAAATGTCATTTTATTGAACTGCACTTTTGCGAAAAACCATTTTTTACTTTAAAAACATATAATGTGTTATAAATGATATTTTGTAACTCGGGATCTATATAGAATTTTAATGCTATTTTACAGTTAGAAAAGTAAAGAGGTTAAAAATATGTAAAAAAATATTTTTTTTTAATTTTTCGAAAAAAATCGGAATTATTTATGTATATTTATATCTTAATGCCCTGTGGCATGTGCAAATATTAGTTTCTGTATGTTTTCAATATATCTATTAGCATGAATAGAAATTAAAAAATTTTAATTTGCATTATAATTTTAAATTTTATTTTCAACTAGTTCTAATCTAATTTAATAGTCCAAAAATTTCAAATATTTCATCAGATTCGTGATTAGCGTACAAAAATACATTGAAGTAGTTTTTTTTTACCGTACTTTATATTTTTCTTTGTGTGGACTATATTTGAAACTAATTTTACTAATGACGATTAAAAGTTAATTAATGATTAAATCATCAATCCTCCAATCACAATCCGTTAAACTGGCCTTAAGCATTGATTAACTTTTAATTTAGTTTAAATCAACCTTTAAGAGTTTTAATTCTTTTCTTAAATTTAGTATATTGATTATTTGACCTTGAAGATGTAACTGTTTAATGTAATTTCTAAGGCTAAACGAAAAAAGTGGAATAAGCTTGGTTTAAAAAACGTGACAAGTGAAATTATCGATTTTGCTTGCTGTTTGGCATTAGCGCCATTAGATCGATTTAACGATGGAATCGAAATACTTTATGAAAAGATAAGCAATCACGATATTCGTTTGGAAAGAAAATTGTTAAGATTTTTAAGGTACTTGCAAAAGTATTGGGGGAAAAAGAAAGACAATTTATGCGTCGGCAACCTTCCTCACAGGACAAACAATTTATGTGAGTCATTAAATAGCAGATTGACAAATAGATTGGGTGGTTGTCATCCTCCTGTTTGGAAATTTGTTGGTAGGTATATTCAAATATTAGTATTATGTTTTTTATACTTATATTCGCACATAACATTTATAAATAAAACAATGGTAAAATTATGATATGTTTTAACTAACAAACAACGCACACTTAACATGAATAATATGTTTTTCGATTTTATCACTTTTTAAAAATATTAATTTTTTTACCAAAGGCAATAAAAAAAGAAAAATGTATAATAAGGTTATAGAAGATAATATTTATGGTTTCTATTTAATTGCATATTGTCCTGACAAAAAAGTTTACAGTTTCCTCGTAATCATCTTGATGTTCATTAAAGACGTAGCCGACTTGTCATTCATTTTTTAAATTCAGTTCTATATAGCTACCAGATATGTCATTAACAAATTTTTATCCATTTCATTGCAATGACGGTCGGACTTTTTTTGGATTTTCTTAAGGACATGTTATTCAGATGATGTATATTACTGGTGTAATTTTTTTTGGAAAATTACATAAAAAATAGGTAAAAACAATAAAAAAAAGTATAAACATTAAATATATGCAAAAAAAATGAACAAAAACAGTAAAAAATAACATTTTTAAACAAAATTTTCTTTTTTTAAATCCTCGGAGTTACCGACAGCGTGTAGATTAGTTTCAGCACTGACTCGAGCGCCGCCAATTGGGTCAATGCGGTTGCTTCTAGAAGTTTGTTCTCAGCTCCAATTTATCCGGCAGATCGTAGAAAGCCTCGTGTCCCATCAGAAACACATAAGGCGTATTCTCTTGTACGATCCGTTGGTTCGAAATACTTTTAAAGTAACATTGTGCAGACAATTTCAGCTGTTGTTTAAACAATTCATTGTTGTTATTTATTAACTTTTAATGCAAGTCACGTAGAAACTTGCAGTTTTTTTCTAATTTTGCAGTTTTCTAAACAAATAAGAAAAAAATGAAGAAAGTTAATAAATTTTACAATTTTACAGTTGTTTAAACAATTTATTGTTGATATTTATTAACTTTTAATGCAAGTCACGTAGAAACTTGCAGTTTTTTTCTAATTTTGCAGTTTTCTAAACAAATAAGAAAAAATGAAGAAAATTAATAAATTTTACAATTTTACAGTTGTTTAAACAATTTATTGTTGATATTTATTAACTTTTAATGCAAGTCACGTAGAAACATGCCGTTTTTTTTTATAATTTTGCAGTTTTCTAAACAAATAAGAAAAAAATGAAGAAAATTAATAAATTTTACAATTTTACAGTTGTTTAAACAATTTATTGTTGTTATTTATTAACTTTTAATGCAAGTCACGTAGAAACTTGCAGTTTTTTGCTAATTTTGCAGTTTTCTAAACAAATAAGAAAAAATGAAGAAAATTAATAAATTTTACAATTTTACAGTTGTTTAAACAATTCATTGTTGTTATTTATTAACATTTAATGCAAGTCACGTAGAAACTTGCAGTTTTTTTCTAATTTTGTAGTTTTCTAAACAAATGAGAGAAAAATGAAGAAAGTTAATAAGTTTTACAATTTTACAGTTGTTTAAACAATTTATTGTTGTTATTTATTAACTTTTATTGCAAGTCACTTAGAAACTTGCAGTTTTTTTCTAATTTTGCAATTATCCAAGCAAATTAGAATAAAATTAATAAGCTTTACAATTTTCCTGTTGTTTAAATCTAAAAATTATCTTGTTAATCATAAAATGTCCCTCGCTGCTCTTAGTTTCTATAATGATAAAATATTTAATCCCACGCTGGTGTACAACGTCACATATCTGAATTTTGTATGATGTTGTAGTCTGTAAAGAAAGTTACAAAAACAACAAAACCACCCTCGTCCTCCCACTTTTGTTGCTTTTTTTAAAAGAAATTTTTTCTTTTAATAAAATGTCCCACGCTGCTGTTAATTCCAATAATTAAATCCCTCGCTGCTGTACAACGTCAACATTCTTTATTTTGTATGACGTCATAATCTGAAAATAAAATTATTAGGATAATTTTAAAATTAAGTGACAAAGAAAACCACTTTTGATGGCCCCTTTTGGTGCATTTTTACTTAATAAATTCTTATTAATAGTAAAATATCCCACGCTGCTTTTTTTTGGCTAATTATTTAATTATTCAGTATTTCAATGTCATTTTCATATTTTAACGGAAATGGCGTTATTTCTTTATACTGTATCATATCTAAAAAATGTTGTCGCATTTCAACAGCATCTATAGAGTAATCTTGAGCACATGGATCCTCTTTTAAACATAAAGTCATTGCAAATGCTGCTGCATAAACTCCACAGCTTGTACCATCCGGTTGGTGGGTAACTTGTAGTGGTATAACTTTGTCAATACTTAGGTTTGGGTAGCGACGATTGATGAATATTTGTTCTTCTTTGGTGAGGCTATTAAACGTTGGCATATAATAACTGTCATAAATGTATAAAACTCCATCGAAGAAATAATAGCAGCGCCAATGTTTGGATGAATTACCACCAATTATTTGCACGTCCACATCGTTTAAACATGGCTTAATGAATTTCGAATTGGTGAGATGGTGTACACTTAAAAATTCAAATTCTGGGTAGTACATTTGTAATACTCTTAGAAAAGAATCAATGCAGTCATCATCTAAATATTTTGTAACGTCGAGTATTACTTTTCTCATATCTTGATAAGAATGCTCCATATATATTACTTGATGAAACACATTTAACTCTTCTTCTGATGGTTCTAAAATGTTATCGACATGTGACACATTTAACTCTTCTTCTGATGGTTCTAAAATGTTATCGACATGTGACACTTTTAACTCTTCTTCTGATGGTTCTGAAATGTTATCGACATGTGACACATTTAACTCTTCTTCTGATGGTTCTAAAATGTTATCGACATGTGACACTTTTAACTCTTCTTCTGATGGTTCTGAAATGTTATCGACATGTGACTGTTCTGCAAGTTCCCATGCGTTGTAAGTTTTAATTTTTTTTACAGTTGGCTGCATACAGTCTTTGAAATCTGCACTTCTTTTAACTGATGGTTGTGGAGCATTTTCTACTGGATTGGTTGTTAAAGTACTTTCGTTTTTTCTTTTTTCTTTTTCAGTTTCAATACATTTCTGAAGAATAGCATTTAACTTTTTCTGCTTTGCTATCTCTCTAGCAGCTAAATACGGCGCTCTTGCATCTAGAACCCACTGAGGTTCGCGAATGGGACCAAACCTCAGGTGTCTATTATCGATGATTTCAGGAACTAGACAATCTAAATAAAAATCTGACAATTTATTTACTATTTTATCCCAAAATTGGTCATCGCGTAAAATTACCGTCATCTCCATATCAAACAATGTCCAAACGACAAAAATGCAATATTTTCTCCTTGTGCAATGAAGTTGTCCTTGAATTTGATAGTAATGTGAATGTGAAGTTTTTAAGAACTTCTTATCTTTTCCATACCATTCTTTGACAGTAGAATTTTTTTCTTTTGCTTCCTGAATTTTCATATTTCTGGCAGTGTATGGACATTTTATTTCAACAATGCCACCTGGAACTATTTCATACGAAAATTTTTTACATTTTTTGTTCATAATTGCATTCAAAGGAATATCTATATCATATATTTCCTCTGCAATTAATCCGTCTGGAGAGGCTCCTAAAAATTTGATCTCTGGATCTATGAACAATCCACATTGTTCAATCGTAACATCTAATTTCTTTGCCAACTGCTCTCTGGCATCATTTTCGTGGTCTATCCCATATTGCATACCATCTGTTACAATTTTGTTATACAATATTCCCTTTACTAATCCTCCAGTCAATGTAGTTTTCTTCCTTTTAGAAACATCACCAAAGTTTGAAGCTGTAAGCATTTTACGCCGTAGTCTCTTCCACTCTGTTGATGTCAACTGGTTTTTTGTTCTTTTTGCAATGTTGTCTCTGTCAATTCTATTAGCTTCCAATTCATTCATTAGTGAATCTTTTTCTTTAGCAAATAATTCTTCTGATATATCAGGCTGATCCGCATTTTTCCCATAATCTTTATCCTTGTTTTTATTGAAATACCTTTTGGTTCTTCTCTTTTCTTGAACATACTTTTTGTTGTTTTCAATCTTCAATTTTCGACGATTTTCCATTATTTCTGCCACTTGAGGTACTTCTTTGCCAATACCTTCATATACAGTTGTTAAAACTTTTTTCGTTGAAAACTGCATTGCAGCGGCATGACAACGTACAGTGTAGCTTTCTTTTGCAGTGTAGTTAATTCTTTTGCCAGAAACAACTTTGCAAAGATTGTTGTTGGCAGATTCAACAACATTTGTTGTAACTTTGTACAACAAACTATCTGCGTAACGTCCTAACAAGCGTAATCCTGATACAATTTCTGCATAAGCATGACTTTTACTTAATACAGGAATCAAATTCTCCTCTTCTAATAAATTTTTGCCGTTACAAGGCCAATTTAGTCTTGCACAGTTTGTATGTTGACCAAAACAATGATTTATTACATTCTGTATATCCTCATATAACAATTCAATTTTTTGGTTAATTGTTAGAGATTTATCTTCGTGACGTCTATCTATTGCTGCAATAATTTCAGTTCGTAACTTTAATTTTTTGGCGCCTAAGAGTCTTCGGGCTACTGAATTGCCGGGATTCTTATCTTCATCTTGAGCTTTTTCTGATGTAACTTGTTCGATAAGGTTACAAAAATTTCTAAATTTATGGTTGATGCACTCCAATTTTTTTACCACAATATCATGTTTTTCATAAGGATCATGACTTGCAAGTAATGCATCTGTACTGCTGTCTCCATCACCAATTCTATATTTGTAAATTAATCCGTATTTTTCTTCACTTGTGGTGAAACCTTCGACGACCATTTCAGCTTCCATACGTGAAGAACTTTTGCTTTCATCGTAGTTTGAAAAACATTCATGTTCTTTGGGTTCTCGTTCCTCTTTCATTGCTCGTTGACACGTTGCACAAGAAACATTTCTTACAATGCAATCTATTATTCAAATCGATTTTTTATATACATTGCAGGACTCATGAAATGCACATTTATAGCTGCTAGTGCTTCTTCTATTGTGGAATAACCAATTCCTGCTGTAATAGTTCCAAGAGCAGAACCTAAATTAATATCTAAATAATCGTCACTTTTAGGTTCCGACCAAATTGGTACAAGTGCTCCACACTCATTACATTGCAGATTGTACTTAGTTTTTAATCCTTTTCTATAACGAGATACGATTTTCCACACTTTGTTTTGACAACCTTTTTTATGGTTGTTTTCCTCTACAACTTTTTTAAGAGTCTCGTTTATAACGTAGCTCATCTTTGAAATTTCCCTTTCTTCTGTGTTGAATTCATCCAAGATTTTCACATTTTTGAATTTCTGAATTTTATTACCATTTTCTTTAGATTTCTGATTACTTTCCGTATTCGCCATATCTTTCGCTGTACTTCTTCCTCTTCTAACGTCTGCTTCTTCATCTGCTACTATTTCTTCATTTATTTCATCTATTTCTTTAAATTCCTCCAATATTGACTGTGTTTGTTCGTGTAGAGGCTCTACAAATATAATATTTTCTCTTTCTCTTTCCTTATCATTTTCGTATTTTTCTCTTACTTCAACCGGAAATTCTTCTCTTACTTTTTCCTCTAATATTTTGTTTTCTTCTAACAATTCTTGATCGCTGTTTATTTCCATTCCCTTTTCCGTATTCACATGTGCTTGTTGTACTAATCCTTCAGAAATTTGATAATTTTCCACTTCATATTCCTCTTCTTCTACTATGAATTCAATTTCTTCTAAAATATCTTCAATTACTTGTTCATTCTCGTTGACATAGATGCAATCTTTATCTTCCTTTCTTTCCTCTTCTCTGGATACTTCTGGCTGAAACAGAAATTCTTTATACCCACTTACTTGGATGTCTTCATTTCCGTTATTGATGCTGTTAATACTTTCAGTTTCAATCAGTTGTCCTTCAATACCTTGGTCCGCCTTACTTGCAGAATTGGCTAATTGTTCCTCTTTCTGACGTCGACGTCTGCAAAAAACGTTACAAATTAACTAACTATTTACCTTTTTCGTACAATTTTCGAATTAATCAGTAATAATTTGTCCGTATTTCATCCGGAATTAGTCCGAATTTTTTCGCAGGGATATATTAGGAGTAATTTGGTACTAATATAAATTATATTTCTTAATTTTGCTCAGCGAGACAAACCACTTTACGAAAAATTAAAATTTTTAAATGAAAGGAAAAAATTAGTAGCAAAGATAAGATTTTTCTAAAATAGACAATTTCATGTTACTTCCGTTTCGGTCTAAGTTGAGTAATTTATTCCGAATAATTTGTTGAAACTTGACTATTCTTTGTCTCTGTCTAAGTTGTGGATCAAATTTGGGATAATTTGTTGTTAAAAGAAATTATTTACGTTTATTTCGGTCGCTGAAACGAATTACATTCTCCTCGTTTATGCTTACTGAGACATTTTTAGATTCCCAACAAATTGAATTTTTAAATGAGAAGGAAGAAATTAACAGTAAACGTTAAATTTTTAAAAACAAATAATCTCTGATTTTGTCGTCTCGGTTAAATAATTTTCCTAAATATTAGAATTATAAAAATAGAAAAAAAAATTTTATTTTCCAAAAATAGAAAATTTAAGGTTATTTTCGACTCGGTCTAAGTTGTACATTTTTCTTCATTTTGCACATAATGACAAATCTTATTCCAAACAATTGGAATTTTGAAATTGATAGGGAAAAATTGACAACAATAACTAGATTTTTCAAAAATAGACAATTACTAGTTTGTCGAAAATACTATAAATATATTCATTGCCAAAAGAAATTATTTTCCAAAATATTGCTGGCTAAGTCAAATCACTTTCCATAAAATAGAAATTTTAAAATTGAAAGGAAAAAATTATAAACAAAAACTAAATTTTTTAAAATAGACAATTTTTAGGTGTTTTTTGGTTTGGTCTAAACTTTGGAATTCATTTTCGTGTAGGCTTAAATTTTTGAATATTATTAGAGTAATTCGTTGCAGAAAGTATTTTTCCCATGATTTTGCTCGCTATGGGAATTTATTTCTTTTAAAAATTCTAATTTTAAAATAAAAAGGTGGATATTTTATAACAAAAATTATATTTTTAAAAATGGACTATTTGAGGTTATTTTCGTCTGAGTCTCAGTTGTGAAATATATAGAGAGTAATTTATTGAAAATGTATTTTTTTCTTGATTTTGCTCGTAAAAACAAATCTTTTTTGAAAAATTGTTATTTAAAAATAAGGAAGAAATTTTTTTAAAAATTACAAATTTCAAGTATTGTCTCCACGGTTTCAGTTGTGGAAAATACTTAGAATAATTTGTTGTCGAAGTAAATTCTTTTGCTTAATTTTGCTCGCTGATATAAAATACTTTCCAAAAAAATTAGAATTTTGAAATATAAAGGAAGAAATTAAAAAACAGAAACTAGAATTTTCAAAAATTGATATTTTTTTTGTTGACAATTTCTTCTAAAATATTCAGCCGACTTTTCTTACGAATATTGTAGTTTTTAAAGTTTAAAAAATTTTTAAAATAAATTCGTTCTTAAATCGTTTGAATTTTATACGAATTTCGTATGGAAATTTAGCAGAAAAAATTTTTTTTTTTATCAGGGTTTGACCTTCAAACATTTGTTCTTAAAGAACACCAGTAGCATGGAATATTACTGCAATATTTAGAACACTACCTTAACATTCCCAATATTGCCTCAATGTTCTCGATGTTCCTGGAATACTGCTGGAATGTTCCCAACATTACGAGCTACTGGGGAACAATTGACAATTTTCGTTTAATACTTACGGTATTGATATAAAATAAAAAAAATTTCAACAAACACTTTCGGGGCGTAATAGATCACTTTGTTTATTTTATTAAGAAAAACCTATTATATTTAAACTATTAATAAAATAATCCTGTCGAGTTTAATGTCTTGTAATTTATGTATTAATAAATAGCAATGATAACCCTTTATTAAAAAAATAACTAGAGAATATATTTTTAAGGAAATGGATTTTGCCTTTTGCTACAACTTTTAGAAATTAGAAAATGGCATGAAAATGTTTAAAGTTTAAATTAAATATGATCCATTTTCAATATTCTTAGTTGTAAATATACAATAGAAGCCAAAATTGCCAATACTGTAATAATATTTGATGATCTAAATTATAATTTCATTGGTGATCCATTACGCCCCGGCTCGAGGCGAAATACCTCACCTTGCATTTCTCCAAAAACATTGTTCTAGAAAAAAAATATAAGTTATATTAGGGCGTACTTTTTTTAATTGAAAGCTAAAATGTTAGGATAAGTTTCCCACATGCTTAAATTTTTTTTAAAGCAAGAATGACGAAGTTAAACAAGAAAAAGTGAAAAGTAATTCATTACACAAAATTTGAAAATTCCAAAATTTTAAAGGAAAAAAATTATTTCGCCGTTCGCAAAAGTTTTTCTAGTTTAACATTTCGTAGAAGAACACTTTAAAAAATCTTTGAAGAGGGAGCAAAGAAGTCCAAAGATTTTCGAAAAAAATTTCCAATTTTCTCGAAATTCGCAACAGAAGAGTAGAAAATTGATAATTTTTTAAAGGCAGGAAAATTTTCTCGCCGTTGGCAAAGGTTTTTTTAGTTTTGTATTTCTTAGGAGAAGACTTTAAAAAAGGTTTGAAGAGGGAGCAATAAAATGTAAAGATTTTCGAAAAAATTTCCAATGTTTTTGATATTCGCCACAGAAAATTAGAAAATTGATAATTTTTTTAAGCAAGAAAATTTTCTCGCAGTTGGCAAAGGTTTTTTTTGGTTTGTATTTCTTAGAAGAAGACTTTAAAAAAGGTTTGCAGAGGGAGCAATAAAATGTAAAGATTTTCGAAAAAAATTTCCAATGTTTTTGATATTCGCCACAGAAAATTAGAAAATTGATAATTTTTTAAAGCAAGAAAATTTTCTCGCAGTTGGCAAAGGTTTTTTTTGGTTTGTATTTCTTAGAAGAAGATTTTAAAAAAGGTTTGCAGAGGGAGCAATAAAATGTAAAGATTTTCGAAAAAAATTTCCAATGTTTTTGATATTCGCCACAGAAAATTAGAAAATTGATAATTTTTTAAAGCAAGAAAATTTTCTCGCAGTTGGCAAAGGTTTTTTTTGGTTTGTATTTCTTAGGAGAAGACTTTAAAAAAGGTTTGCAGAGGGAGCAATAAAATGTAAAGATTTTCGAAAAAAATTTCCAATGTTTTTGATATTCGCCACCGAAAATTAGAAAATTGATAATAATTTAAGAAAGGAAATTTCTCTTGCCGTTGGCAAAGGTTTTTCTAGTTTTGTATTTGTTAGAAGAAGACTTTAAAAAAGGTTTGAAGAGGGAGCAAAGAAGTCCAAAGATTTTCGAAAAAAATTTCCAATTTTCTCGAAATTCGCCACAGAAAATTATAAAATTAATAATTTTTTAAGAAAGCAAATTTCTCTTGCCGTTAACAAGAGTCTTCTTAGGAGAAGACTTTAAAAAAGTTTTGAAGAGGGAGCAATAAAATGTAAAGATTTTCGAAAAAAATTTCCAATGTTTTTGATATTCGCCACAGAAAATTAGAAAATTAATAATTATTTAAGAAAGAAAATTTCTCTTCCCGTTGGCAAAGGTTTTTTTTGGTTTGTATTTCTTAGGAGAAGACTTTAAAAAAGGTTTGCAGAGGGAGCAATAAAATGTAAAGATTTTCGAAAAAAATTTCCAATTTTCTCGAAATTCGCTACAGAAAATTATAAAATTAATAATTATTTAAGAAAGAAAATTTCTCTTGCCGTTGGCAAAGGTTTTTTTTGGTTTGTATTTCTTAGGAGAAGACTTTAAAAAAGGTTTGCAGAGGGAGCAATAAAATGTAAAGATTTTCCAAATTCGCCACAGAAAATTATAAAATTAATAATTTTTTAAGAAAGCAAATTTCTCTTGCCGTTGGCAAAGGTTTTTCTAGTTTTGTATTTGTTAGGAGAAGACTTTAAAAAAGGTTTGCAGAGGGAGCAAAGAAGTCCAAAGATTTTCGAGAAAAATTTCCACTTTTCTCTAAATTCGCCACCGAAAATTAGAAAATTGATAATAATTTAAGAAAGGAAATTTCTCTTGCCGTTAGCAAAGGTTTTTCTAGTTTTGTATTTGTTAGGAAAAGACTTTAAAAAAGGTTTGAAAAGGGAGTAAAGAAGTCCAAAGATTTTCGAAAAAAATTTCCAATTTTCTCGAAATTCGCAACAGAAAATTATAAAATTGATAATTTTTTAAAGGCAGGAAAATTTTCTCGCCGTTAGCAAAGGTTTTTTTTGGTTTGTATTTCTTATGAGAAGACTTTAAAAAAGGTTTGCAGAGGGAGCAATAAAATGTAAAGATTTTCGAAAAAAATTTCCAATTTTCTCGAAATTCGCTACAAAATATTAGAAAATTGATAATTTTTTAAGGAAGGAAATTTCTCTTGTCTTTGGCAAAGGTTTTTTTAGTTTTGTATTTGTTAGGAAAAGACTTTAAAAAGGTTTGAAGAGGGAGCAAAGAAGTCCAAAGATTTTCGAAAAAAATTTCCAATTTTCTCTAATTTCGCCACCGAAAATTAGAAAATTGATAATAATTTAAGAAAGGAAATTTCTCTTGCCGTTGGCAAAGGTTTTTCTAGTTTTGTATTTCCTTGAAGAAGACTTTAAAAAAGGTTTGAAAAGGGAGCAAAGAAGTCCAAAGATTTTCGAAAAAAATTTCCAATTTTCTCGAAATTCGCCACTGAAAATTAGAAAATTGATAATTTTTTAAGGCAGGAAAATTTTCTCGCTGTTGGCAAAGATTTTTTTAGTTTTGTATTTCTTAGGAGAAGACTTTAAAAAAGGTTTGAAGAGGGAGCAATAAAATGTAAAGATTTTCGAAAAAAATTTCCAATTTTCTCGAAATTCGCCACAGAAAATTATAAAATTAATAATTTTTTAAGAAAGCAAATTTCTCTTGCCGTTGGCAAAGGTTTTTTTAGTTTTGTATTTCTTAGGAGAAGACTTTAAAAAAGGTTTGCAGAGGGAGCAATAAAATGTAAAGATTTTCGAAAAAATTTCCAATGTTTTTGATATTCGCCACCGAAAATTAGAAAATTGATAATAATTTAAGAAAGGAAATTTCTCTTGCCGTTGGCAAAGGTTTTTCTAGTTTTGTATTTCTTAGGAGAAGACTTTAAAAAAGGTTTGAAGAGGGAGCAAAGAAGTCCAAAGATTTTCGAAAAAAATTTCCAATTTTCTCTAAATTCGCCACCGAAAATTAGAAAATTGATAATAATTTAAGAAAGGAAATTTCTCTTGCCGTTGGCAAAGGTTTTTCTAGTTTTGTATTTGTTAGGAAAAGACTTTAAAAAAGGTTTGAAAAGGGAGCAAAGAAGTCCAAAGATTTTCGAAAAAAATTTCCAATTTTCTCGAAATTCGCAACAGAAAATTATAAAATTGATAATTTTTTAAAGGCAGGAAAATTTTCTCGCCGTTAGCAAAGGTTTTTTTTGTTTTGTATTTCTTAGGAGACGACTTTAAAAAAGGTTTGAAGAGGGAGCAATGAAATGAAAATTTTAAAAATGTATCAAAATTATGCATAAAATGGATATATTTCCTACTCTCTAAATCTGAATCAGTGAAATTCAACTGAGAATTAGTTACTTTATTTTTGCGATTTGAATAAGTGTAATTTCACTGAAAATTTAGTTAAAAATAACTGAAATATTAGTCATTTCCCACTGATTCGCCAATTAAAAAACTACTCGAAATTTCTGACACATATATATTAAAAATTTTGAGATATTTTTTATTTGGACAATCAGTATAAAATAACTGAAATTTCAATTATTTTTAACTGATCTTCAGTGAAATCTCACTGATTCAAATCGCGAGAATATAGTCACTGATTCTCAGTCGAATTTCACTGATTCAGTTGTGGAAAGATTTCTTAATCCTAATTTTTTAACATTTAAAAGTTTTCTAATATTTTTTATAAATAAAAAACAAAAAAATGTGCACAATATATATCAGTCAAAGGGAATCTGTTATAAAAAAGCACATAAAAAACAAAATCTAATTGTTAACCATAATTTTTAAAAAATTTTTTTATCTTCCAATTTCAAATATTATTTTATTATAAATCATAAAAAATATCAACATATTATGTTCGAAACAATTCAATTATTTTTACAAACAGTAGAATTCTCTGCAAAATTTGAATTATTTCTAATGCAATTGTAATAAAATTTTATGAAGGAATTCAATTTTTAAAACCATTTGAATAATATTTTTCGACAAAATTCAATTAATTTCAAAAATGTAAATAAATTCTTTTAAACAATTCAATTTTTTGATAAGTAGAAAAATTCATCACGAAAATTTAATTACTAAGGTAACCACAAAAATTTATTTTTTAATCCCTCATTTTTTCCTGACCTTAACGAATATTATGATTTGCTAAAAAAATTATTAAGTACTCAAAAAATATTCTATTACATTCATTTACAAATTTCTTTAATTATTGTGAAATTATTCGAAAACATAAATGACTTCTATTTAAATAAATATTTAATCATTATTATTTTTCCATTTAAGAATTAAGATTTTTAAAAATTTCAAAGTCATACCTTTTTAAAAATTAAATAACTTATAAGAATATTTTTATAAAACATTAAGATAGCGATTGCTCTGAGCCAATGACTCGGAGTGATCGATTTCTTCATGTTTTATAGTAATGAAAGATGACCGAGTGATTGAATAATTATTTTATATTATAAGAATATTGCTACTTCAACATCTTCAAAATTATTTTAATCATTTTAACTCAATTATTTTTTTCAATAATTTTTAAAAAATTTCCTTGAGAATTTTCAAATCTATTTGATTACAATTAAATTTTACTTAATTTTGATTTTTCGGACATTCTTCAATTAAATACAATTAGAAAATAGAAACTACAAATACTTAAAAAGAAATTTAATTACTTTTTTTCAAAAAAATTATTTTTACATAATTGTCAGTTAAATATATGTAAAATTTTCATAGATTTTAATTGTAAACCCAGGGTGTCTTGTATTTTCGTTCAACAAAATTCCCGGTTATATCCTAATGGTTTCTCGGTTTTTTTCTGATCTTTAAATTTAAATTTGATTTCAAACATAAATAAATCTCTAAATTTTTTGGAAAATAATTTTTTTTCAATAATTCTAATTAAAAATTTAAAAAATAATTGAATTAAACAACAAATTTTTCAACAAGAAATAATTAAAAATTTTATTTTTTAATTTTATTAAAATTATATGTATAATAATTGAATTTGTACAAAGAGTTTTAAGTACTGTTTATAAAAATAATTGAATCGTTCCAAAGAATGCTATTGTTTATGAAAATAATTTAATTCTTGTAAAGAATTTTACCACAAATTTTGGACAATAATAAGTAATAATAATTAATTATTTACTTAATAAGTAATAAACATTTAATTTTATGCAGAAATAAATAAATATTTATTTGAGCATTCAGAAATTTGAAATTATGAAAATTAAAGAGAAGTTAAACAATTATAATTATTGAATAATAATATAAATTCAATTCTATTATTATTCAATAAATGAAATTAAAATTCAAGAATTCATTTATTCTTCAAAAAATGTTAACAAATTAAAATTATTTCAAAAATTTTCAATTATTTGTTTAGAAAAATTCAATTATCTGAAAGCAATAGAATTGAATAAAACTTTTGCGAAAGTTCAATTTTATTAAACACTTAGCAAAAATTCACGAGCTAAAGCGCGGGGCTATCTTTTTAAGATAAAATTAATTAATAATTAATTCCAATTACTGTTGAAAACACTAACAAAACCCAGATTTTGGAAAAATTACTAATAAGTGCAGAAATTTAATTTCTTTCAAGAGTTATAAAAATCTTGTAATAATAATGTTATTATGTCTTCGTGTTTTATAAAAATATTGTTATAAGTTATTGAATTTAAAAATATTTGAATTTGAATTCCTTAATTCCAATGGAAAAATGATATTGATTACCTGAATATTTATTTAAAAAATAATTATTCATGTTTTCGAATAATTTTACAATTGAAGGGTGGCATGACAAAAGAGATCAAGCAACAATTTCATGATTTTCCAGGAAGCGAAAAAAACAAATTTAAAAATTCTATAGGTCATTAAAAAAAACTAAAAAACCGTTTCGAGATATTATAATGCTTTACCATATAGGAAAAACATTTTGATGAAATAAACCCAGAAATTAACGAGAAAAATGAATAAGTGTGTGTTGTTTTAAGGTTACGTCAATTGAGCATATTTTCTTTTAAAATAAATTATTAAAAAAGTATACCATTTATAGAAAAACTAAGATATTAATTTCTTAATATTGAATTGATAAATCGAATGTGAAAGTTTTCTTTTAAAAAGTTGTTTGTTTTCGAGAAAATAATGAATTAAGTGATTACTTATAAGCAAGCAGTTCAAAATTTTTCAAATTCAAATTATTTTCAAAAATATTTAAAAATAAATAAAAGAATGATATTCATATTGTTTACAATTACATTGAGAATAAAATTACCTAAATAAAAAAACATGAAATCTGAACAGAGGTAAAACATCTTCTCCGTTACTTTTTGTAAAATGCTTCTCCTGCACGTCGTTTATTTTTTTCATCTTTTTTATTAATAATTTCTTTCTCGCATCTACGTGGCATTTTCAAGTTTGGAAAAATAATATTTTAAACCTTATTGACTTACTGATAATAATATTGACTATGCATTTCTTTTGTTTTTCAGTTCAGTTGCATTACAAGTAGAATTTTAGGCTATTTTATTATTATAATTACCAAGTTGAAGTCCACAACGTTGATCAACGAAAAAAATTGTTCAATAAGTAAATTAAATAAAAATAATACATCAACATATTGACACAAAAATATTTAAACAAAAAAATAGATTTTTATTTTTTTATGATAATTGTTTTCATAATTAAATAATTAATTAAAAATAATATTGTACTACATTAAACAAATTTTTTTCGTTGATAATCGTTTATAATTTTTATTAAAACTCATTTAAAAACGTAATTAAACAGAAAATCCTTTTACAGAAATGTGTAAATGAATTTATTTGATTTTTTCATAAAAAAAATCTCGATTTTTATAAAATTGTTGCTTGACCCCTTTTGTCATGCCACCCTTTAATTAAAGAAATTCGTAAATGAAAGCAACATAACATTTTTTCGAGTAAAATTTTTTCCTTTATTTTCTAAAAATTTAAAAAGTTTCATTTTTAATTAAAATTTGTAATTAACAAATAGAACAGAATACGTAATGTTTCTTTTCCAAAAGAGAAGAATAAATTTGTGAACAATATTGATATTAAGAAATATAAATAATTATTCAGAAAGTGGGTATATTTCTTAATTATAATTTTTTAACAATTATCAATTATCTCAAATTTTTTCGTAAATAAAAAGGAGAAAAATGTATATAATTTATATGAATCAAACGAAATTTGTTGTAGAAAAAAGCATGTAATAAATAAAATTTATTTGTGAATCATAATTTCTTTAAATTTTCCAAAATCAAATATTGTTTTATTATAAATCATGAAAAAATATCTGCATTTTTTCAATTTGTCAAACAATATTTCTTAAAGAAAAAAAAACAAAAGCATACCCATAAATTAACATCAAACTGTGGGGAAAATGAAAGAAAGAATTAAACGATTGTTATGGTTAATTAGCAACAATTTTCGCGGCAAAGTATTCACGTTATTATTTAAATAAAATTACCAATTTAAATATAATAGAAAAAAAATTTATATAATTATAGAATTGAAAAATTTAAAATTCAAATTTTTGTTGAAACACTACAAAAGTACTCTAATTTTGAAGAAATTGAAAATGATTACTTGCAGAAATTCAATTCTTTTCAAATGCAATAAAATTCTCCTCATAAAATTCAATTATGTTTAAAATATAAAATAAATTCTCGTCAAAATCCCAATTATCTTTGTAAGTAATGTTACGTCCGTAACTTCTGGTTAATTTATCTAATTTTAATATAATATTTATGCATGTATTTTCTTATTGTATTCTACTTATATTATATTATTATTGTATTTTATGTATGTTATATTATTGTATTTTGCATATTTTTAACATATGGCAATAGTTATTATATATTTTAAAACAAAATACAAATTGTAACAAATATACAAGAAAAGAGTAATATTTTAGTTCATGTAAAAAGAATAATGATACCGCATCAAAAATATGGGCTTTCTAACAAATTTTGACAAGCGAGTGAAGATAATATTAGAGAGAGAAAATTATGTAAACAAGCGACGAACAAGAATTCAAACAAGAGGAAAATCACCTGTTCCCCCCTCGCCTAGCAGTTTTTCTACACAATTCCCAAATCTACGAGGGACGAGGGAGTCGCCCGTTACCGCCACAAATATTGACACGTGCATGTTTTCTAGAAAGCAACCGCACAGTAAGCGGGAGGAAAATCATCAGTCGCCGAGAGCAGTTTTCTACACAATTCCCAAATCTACGAGGGACGGGGGAGTCGCCCGTTACTCCCACTTAAACCAATATCAACACGTGCCTGATTTCAAAGCATTACACTTATGAGGAACGTTTTATATAAAAAGGGAGACAATTTCTGGTTAGATAGAGAGTAACCATTTTAGAAATCAACCTGAACACATCATTCAGTACAAGAGATAGAGAGTAATTTTTGGAAATCAGCAGTATTCATCTAATCGGCAACAAGTGAACAGTCTCCCAGTATACCTTTAAACATTATTCAAAAGTGAATTCCCAGTATACCTTTGAACATTATTAAAAAGTTAACTCCAAGTATTAATTTAAACATATTTCATTACAAGTGAATTATTCTCCAAATATTAATTTGAATTCAGTTTCAAATCAACACTCCATTAATCGATTTTCGAAATATAACTTATATCAATTTCGAAAAATATAAATTTGGAAATTCTTTCGAGTATCTACAAACTCTAATATTGAAGTATCACATTCCAAATTTCGAAATATCGAAATTTGCTTAGGAGGCGACAACTGTCTGGGACTAGCAGATATTTTTCGGAATACAATACACTATCTCATTAGTGTAAACACCACCACAAATACTCCACCATTAAGGACTACAATAAAGCGGTCCCTTTTCGTCTAGAACTCATCGCCACTCAAGATTGAATTACAAGATAATCATCACGTCACAAGTAATCATTATTCTTTAAGTAAGATTCATAATTTTGTACTCATTGTAATTTTGTCAACTCTTTTCTTTCTTGTTGGTTTTTAAATAAATTATTCTCTCACAACATTTAGTAGGCTCATTGACTTATCCTCATCCCAAATTAGATTCATTTATGAAACTAATTTAAAACGAGGAACGTTAGGTATATTTATAAAGGTTTCTCGTTTTGACGTAACAGAAGCCCTTATAAATTTTGGTGCATCGGCCCGGGAAAATTATAAAGTCGATCAGCCATAATTTTGTCAAAATTTTAATAAAATTCGAAAATTTTAATGAATATAACTTTTTAATTTACAAAAAATTTTTATAAATCAATGAGTATACCAATTGTTAAAAAAAAGGGTGAAATTTTTTTTTTTTAATAATAATAACAAATAATACCAGTTTACAATATAAAAAAAAATTTAATGACATTTCATATTTTCATTCAAATTGGTACATTTTATATTGATTGATAACATTATACAAGATTTAAGTCGCAAGGTGCATTCATAAAATATATTTTATATTGGTTTTAATGAATAGGGGTTCGAGTCCTCTTAACTTATAATTTTTAAAGTTGCAAGGTGCATTCTTAAAATAAATCCAGTATTATATTGAGGAATAGAGGTTCGAGTCCTCTTGACTTATGGAATTTTTTGTCTCGTATATGAATCATTTTAGTATTTAAATTGTGCTAAACCAAATTTTGTTTCATTCTTTAAATTGTGATTTGTTGTTGTTGTTAAATGTAAGGGAAGTTTATCGTCCTGAAGCTTAAAAAATTAACAATAAAAGAAAAGTATATTTTATATTCAAGAAACAAGATTGACAATTTTACAATTATTGCGTAAAATTTTAAATTTGGATATTATGCAATCTTTTAATGTCTTCTTCGAATAAAAATACAAACGATTCCTCACATTTAACTCGCTCTCAAATAAAAAATAATCCAGAATTGTTATTAAATTCAGAAATTCCTTAATATAAAGAAAAACCACACACAACTACACCTAGATATTCTAAAGAAAATCCTGATTCTGAAGAAATACATAGAGAGTTTGACTCGGGTTTTGTTAATTCTAACCTTTTTGACACTGATGATAATTCTTCAGAAACTGACAATAACGACAGCAAAAATTCTATATTAGAAAATACACTAGTAGATAAAAATTTACCAAATCATTCGGAAGTAAATTCAAGCTTAAATAATTCTTTAATTGAAGAAAGTGAATCAAACGATCATTCTGTAAACAATTCTTTTGATAACTCTATAAATAATATTATTTTTGAAGAAAACATGGCTCTTCCAAACAATCAGCAAGTGTCTTTACGCGATGCATTAGAAACCATACCAATGTTTGACGGAAAAAATATCCCATTATCTATATTTATTGAAAGTTGTTTAGAAGCAAAATCTATGCTTCCTGAAAACGCACAAGTACAAACAAATTTAGTAAAATTAATTAGGAGTCGAATTTCGGGTGAAGCAAGAAGAATTATAATAGGAAATAATTTTAATACAGTAGAGCAGTTGACAGAAAGGTTAAAACAAATTTACGCGCCAGCAAAATCTGTTTATCAATTACAAGGGGAACTAGGAGCAATATATATGTGGGAGCACGAAAATGTAATTTCTTACGGTTCAAGAATCGCAGAAGCAGCAGAAAGAATATTAGACGCGCATAGGCTTAGCAATGAAAATGCAGTAGATGAAGCATTTAAAACAAATTTAGATAAAACAACTGTTGATTGTTTCTCACGGGGACTTAGACCAGAAATTGAAATAAGAATTGGTACAGCAGATACATTTCAAGAAATAGTTAATAAAGCAGTAGAAATAGAAAGAAAATTGTTATCACACCGTGAATTAAGAAAAAGTGAGCATAATACTGAGTATAATTCTCACCATAAAAATAATAAAGATTTTGCTAAAACAACCAAAATTAATATTGCTCAAGATAATGTAATAACTTGTTTAGTTTGTGGAAAAACGGTCATTTTGCAATAAATTGTTTTCAACTAAATAAATTGATAGGAGCAAGACGAGAAAACTCCTTTTCTCCAGGATTACGCCAAAATTTTTTAAATCATAATCGATTTAACAATCAAAATCATGCATTAAATAAATTTCAAAGTCAAAATACTTACAGAAATCCACAACAGAATCAAAGACAAAATCAATTCCAAAATCAGTTTAGAAACACGCCACAAAATCAATTTCATACTTCATACCAACGACAAAATCAACAACAAAATTTTTTTCCCTAATCAACAACGAAATTTTTCTCAAGAATCACGAACTAACAATACATCAAACTTTGCAAACAGAAATCAAGGAATAACGTGTAACTATTGTAAAAAATTAGGACATATTTCTACTAATTGTAGAAAAAAAATGTGGGATGATAACAATAAACAACAACAACAAACAAATTCGCAAACTCAAAATCAGGGAAACTCCAAAATTCCTCTTCAGTAGGATGCTCTGAGGAAGAATTAAAAAGAAATTACTATGTATCCAGGAACATTAATCTAGCAAAAACCAACACTATACCATATATTCGAATTGACACTCAAGAATTAAAAATTCCAATCACAATGATGATTGATACAGGTGCAGGGCCAAATTTATTAAAAATTCGCGCGTTAAAATCTGATATAAAAATCGATGAAAATAAATGTCTAAAATTAACAGGAATAAACGATCACGCTGTTTATATTTTAGGTCAAGTTGAGATTAATATTTTTGGAATTCTAACAACTTTTAATCTTTTATCAAAGGATGTCCCAATTGAACATGATGGAATATTAGGAACAGAATTTTTCATAAAAAATAAAGTGAAAATAAATTACGAAGAAAGACACCTAGAAATCAATAAACAAAAATTTAATTTTGATTCGGAAAATTATATTACAATACCAGCAAGATCAATTTATAATATTCATGTAAAAATTTTAAATAAAAATAAAAAAGTAGGTTACATTCCAAGATTAGTAGTAAAAGAAGGTGTTTACTTAGGTGATGCAATAGTTTCGAACATAGAAGGATTAGCTTATTTAAAGGCTATAAATACATTAAACGAATCAATTGACATTCCAATTTTTGAATTAAATTTAGAAGATTTTGATGAAATAAAGCAAGAAAGTTCAGTAGGCAAATCTGATAATAAAAATGAAGACTCAACAATTAAACAAATTATTGACGCATTTTCAAAAAATATTGAATCAGAAAATGTTTTGAATATTACAGGCGAAGACAGAGTTGAAGAAATTAAAAAATTACTTCGGCTCGAACACTTAAACAAAGAAGAATTAGAACACATCATGAATTTAGTAAAAAATTATTCCGATAGATTTCATTTACCGGGAGAATATTTGGAAGGAACAGATCTTATAAAACACAGAATAATAACTACAGATGATACACCAATCATAACTAAACAATACAGATTTCCACCTGTTCACAAAGAAGAAATGACACGCCAAGTAAACGAATTATTAAAACAAAAAATTATTAAGCATTCTGACTCACCTTTCAACACACCAATATGGATAGTACCAAAAAAAGATGACTCACAGGGAAATAAAAAATGGCGATTAGTTTTAGACTTCAGAAAGCTAAATGAACGCACGGTAGGTCAATTTTACCCCCTCCCTAATATTACGGACCTGCTTGACCAACTCGGAAATGCTCAATATTTTTCAGTTTTCGATTTGGCATCAGGTTTTCATCAAATCAAAATGGATCCTAGAGATTCTTATAAGACGGCGTTTTCAACACCATTTGGACACTATGAATTTGACAGAATGCCTTTCGGATTAAAAAATTCACCGAGCACATTTCAAAAACTTATTGATCAGGTATTATTAGGTTTACAAGGATCGGAATTATTCGTTTATTTAGACGACATTGTTATTTATGCAGATACCCTAGAAGAACATGAAGAAAAATTTTCGAAACTCATGGAACGATTACGTTTTGCTAACTTGAAACTGCAACCGGATAAATGTGAATTTTTGAGGTTAGAAGTAGGATACTTAGGACACATAATTGATAAGAATGGTGTTCGACCCGATCCGAAAAAGGTGGAAGCTGTAAAGAAATTTCCAAAACCAAAAAATGTTAAAAATATTAAACAATTCTTAGGACTAGCAGGTTATTATCGCAAATTTATAGATGGATTTTCAAAGATTGCAAATCCTTTAAATCAACTTTCAAGAAAAGATATACCTTTTCTTTGGACTGAAAAACAACAAAATGCTTTTGATATGTTAAAAAATAAACTATGTGAGGAACCACTTTTAAGAAGACCAGACTTTTCTCAACCATTTATACTAACTACGGACGCTTCAGGTTTTGTAATAGGAGGAATTTTATCCCAAGGAGTAATTGGCAAGGATCAACCAGTTGCTTACACTTCAAGAACTTTAAACGAATGTGAAAGAAAATATGACACTTATGAAAAAGAAGCATTGGCGATTGTATACAGTGTGCAACATTTTCGACCTTATCTTTATGGAAGAAAATTTACGTTAGTTACGGATCACAAACCGCTCGTGTGGTTCCAAAATTCTAAAGATCCTTGTTCAAGAGTAACAAGATGGAAGCTGAAATTAGCAGAATATGATTTTAATGTGGTCTACAAGGCAGGCAAAACAAATGTAAATGCTGATGCCTTATCCAGAAATCTAGTTGAAGATATTATTGAAGAAAAAGTATAAGGCATAAAAGAAGAAAAAATTGAAGAAACTCAAGAAATTCAAGAGAATATTACTCAAAAATATATTAATAAATGTGTGCAAGGAAAAATTGAAGAAAAATTTAATGAATATTTACACTGTGTATCAAATGAAAATAAGTATTACTTGAATTCGGAGGTAAAAAGAAACCTCCATGATATGAAAAAAATGTTTATGAACAATGAACGCTATGAAAATTCGGAGATAAATAAAGGTCTCCAATCTATTGAAAAATTATTTAAGGACAATGAATCCTATATGAATTCGGAGATAATAAGAATTCTCCAAGAAGTTAAAAGAAATTATGATACACGTCATGAAACTTGTAACGTTATTACAAGAAATCAACGCAAAATGCAAGAAAACAATAATCAAGAAAAAGAAATACAAGAAAAGAAAAATGAAGATATCCAAGAAACTGAAAATAAAGAAATAAAAGTACACAAAACGAAGAAACGAGGTAGACCCAAGAAACAAAGCACACGTTGAAATACCTCCTTTTCAAAGAAGAGAAGGGGAAGACCAAAAAAGGTATGTAACACAAAGAATCAAAGAAAAGAAAAATTTTATAATGAAATTATTCATGACGAAATTGAGTCAGATCCTGAGTATATTAAACAGAAATCAAAATTGGAAAAAAACGAAGAAATTGACCAAGGCTACGAAAATTCTAACTCCGAAGAATCATCTGATGAAGAAGATAATCTAATGGAAAATGAAAATTGTGAAAATTTAAATATGAAACAAGAAAAATATATTATCAACTGTAGAGACCAATTACCAATGCGTAAAGACAATCTAACCTATTTTCTTTCAGTCAACGGAGACCCTCGAGATAATGGATCCAGATCATTAGCCAAACGTGGAAAATTACCAAATTTTGGTAAACTTCAACTAGGTATAGCAGAAAAAATAAAAAGAGGTATATATTTTCATATTGCTCTTCCAATAGAAAATGAAATAAAAGAAAATTTATCTGATACAATAAGAAGAATTAAGTCTACGATTCTTTCATTAAAAAATATATGCGAAGAATTAAAATTAAAAAGTATAAGTATTGCGAAAACAGCCCAAATAAACAATATAACTTGGGACGAAATCCTATCAATGATTAAATTAATTTTTGAAAATTCATTTGTAAAAGTTGTTATATGTAGTGGATATACAAAATATCCTACTAAAGAAGAATATATGAAGCTAATAGAAGAAGCGCATTCAAGCTCAATTGGAGGACATAAAGGTGTAACGAAAACTTATGGTCGAATACGTCAAAATTTTTATTGGGAAAATATGAAAAATTGTATTCAAAAATACATTCAAAGTTGTCTTCAATGCCAATTAAAAAAACTAGTTAGAGTCAAAACAAAAGATCCAATGATAATTACGGATACACCAGGTACAGCATTTGAAAAAATCGCAATGGACATTGTTGGTCCATTACCAAAAACTAAAAATGGAAGTGAATATATATTAACAATACAAGACAATTTAACTAAATATTCTTTAGCAATTGCACTTCCAAATCATCAAGCTAGTACAATAGCTGATGCATTTATTAAAAGATTTATTTGTATTTTTGGATCACCCAAAGGAGTTTTAACAGATCAAGGAAAAGACTTTTTAAGTAATTTAATGAGAAGATTAGCAAAAAGATTTAGAATTCGACAATTTAAAACAACTGCATTCCACCCTCAATCGAATGGATCAATTGAAAGATCTCACCACGTTTTAGGAGAATATTTAAAACAATTTATAAATAAAAATGAAGAATGGGACGATTGGTTGGAATTAGCTATGTTTTCGTATAATACAAGTATTCATGAAGGTACAAAGTGTACTCCATACGAATTAATTTTTGGAAAATTAGCACGATTACCGTCAAGCGATCCGCCACTTGAACACGAAAAATTAGAAACTTACGACCAATATTTAACAGACTTAGTAACAAGACTTCATGAAATGAGAAACATCGCTAGAGAAAATTTAATATTAGCAAAAGAAAAATCAAAAGTCTATTATGATAGAAATTGCAACCCACAAAATCTTAAACTCGGAGACGAAGTATTTTTACTACACGGGGGAAAAATTCATAAATTTGCTAATCAATATACAGGTCCACACAAAATATTAGAAATTTTAAACAAAGGAAACGTTAAAATACAAGTTAAAAATAAACAAAAAATAGTTCATATAAATAGACTGAAACTATCACAAATTAAACAAGAATAATAGAATAGTTTGAATAATACATATGGTATAATGTTGCAATAAGGGACTTCAAATAGAAAAAAAAATTAAATTCTTTTTAATGCATTAAACTTTTTAATAGACACATTTTTATTAGTTTTTTTGTTTCAATATAACAATAATCTAATTTGACAAATTATTTCTTTTTAATGTTTGCAAATTTGAATTATATTTTTAGATTTTGTCAATTTTTGATTTTGTAATGATTTTATCTTAAATCTGAAACACTATTTTATGTACTTATTTAAAAGTAAATAAAATAGTACCTAATTTTTATTGAAGAAGACTCTAAGATGGCATTATTCAAATTTCTTATAACAACCATAGCTACTTACAAAATGTATCTTATTATTGACTATAATGTATAATTATAAAATTACTTCAAAAGATTCATTTCAAAATATTACTTGAGAATGAAAGAAATTTATGAATAAAATAACTAAAAATGGAATATAAAAAATAAAAATAGGTTTAAAAACTTATTTGAGTCATAAAGAAAGAAATATTTTCTGTCTGTAAAATTTAAAGTAGTATATTTTCCAATTCTCAAATTCATAAAACTATTTGTAAATATATATATTTCTTAATTTTCAAGCAAACAAAAAATAAATGTAAATCACAAACTTCGATACAAAAATTCTACGGAAACTTAAACCTTTGTATAAAACAATTTTTTTTCTGTAAAAATTATTAGCAACAAATTGTAACACACATAATTACTAAAAATGTAACCCATACATTCTTTGTATGTAAATTCAAAATCACAATTTAATAACTGAAATAATTATTATAATTTAGATAAGAGTTAAGTTTGAATAACTTTTTTTGGAATATTAAGAATGGACAGAATGCATGTATGAACGGTAATAACATCTCTATAAAAATAAGTATTTAAAAAGTTTGAGCATGTTTCGTTTCTCTCCCATGCTCAATCTAAGGGGGTAGGTGTTACGTCCGTAACTTCTGGTTAATTTATCTAATTTTAATATAATATTTATGCATGTATTTTCTTATTGTATTCTACTTATATTATATTATTATTGTATTTTATGTATGTTATATTATTGTATTTTGCATATTTTTAACATATGGCAATAGTTATTATATATTTTAAAACAAAATACAAATTGTAACAAATATACAAGAAAAGAGTAATATTTTAGTTCATGTAAAAAGAATAATGATACCGCATCAAAAATATGGGCTTTCTAACAAATTTTGACAAGCGAGTGAAGATAATATTAGAGAGAGAAAATTATGTAAACAAGCGACGAACAAGAATTCAAACAAGAGGAAAATCACCTGTTCCCCCCTCGCCTAGCAGTTTTTCTACACAATTCCCAAATCTACGAGGGACGAGGGAGTCGCCCGTTACCGCCACAAATATTGACACGTGCATGTTTCCTAGAAAGCAACCGCACAGTAAGCGGGAGGAAAATCATCAGTCGCCGAGAGCAGTTTTCTACACAATTCCCAAATCTACGAGGGACGGGGGAGTCGCCCGTTACTCCCACTTAAACCAATATCAACACGTGCCTGATTTCAAAGCATTACACTTATGAGGAACGTTTTATATAAAAAGGGAGACAATTTCTGGTTAGATAGAGAGTAACCATTTTAGAAATCAACCTGAACACATCATTCAGTACAAGAGATAGAGAGTAATTTTTGGAAATCAGCAGTATTCATCTAATCGGCAACAAGTGAACAGTCTCCCAGTATACCTTTAAACATTATTCAAAAGTGAATTCCCAGTATACCTTTGAACATTATTAAAAAGTGAACTCCAAGTATTAATTTAAACATATTTCATTACAAGTGAATTATTCTCCAAATATTAATTTGAATTCAGTTTCAAATCAACACTCCATTAATCGATTTTCGAAATATAACTTATATCAATTTCGAAAAATATAAATTTGGAAATTCTTTCGAGTATCTACAAACTCTAATATTGAAGTATCACATTCCAAATTTCGAAATATCGAAATTTGCTTAGGAGGCGACAACTGTCTGGGACTAGCAGATATTTTTCGGAATACAATACACTATCTCATTAGTGTAAACACCACCACAAATACTCCACCATTAAGGACTACAATAAAGCGGTCCCTTTTCGTCTAGAACTCATCACCACTCAAGATTGAATTACAAGATAATCATCACGTCACAAGTAATCATTATTCTTTAAGTAAGATTCATAATTTTGTACTCATTGTAATTTTGTCAACTCTTTTCTTTCTTGTTGGTTTTTAAATAAATTATTCTCTCACAACATTTAGTAGGCTCATTGACTTATCCTCATCCCAAATTAGATTCATTTATGAAACTAATTTAAAACGAGGAACGTTAGGTATATTTATAAAGGTTTCTCGTTTTGACGTAACAGTAACAAAATTTTTTTCCAAAGTTCAATTATTTTCAAAAGTGACAATAAAATTGTTGTCCTAATTTTAATTATTTCCAATATCTACTATTTTTATAAAATTTTACGAAAAAAATTCATTTAATACTTAAAAAAAAATTTAATAAAATCGTACACAAAAATTTAATTATTGTTAAAAATATTAAAACTTGCACAGGAATTCAATTATTAACAATTTTTTATACATTTCTTCGCAAAAATTCAATTATTATCATAAATTTTTATTTATTATAAATTATTTTGAAACATAAAAAAATCGATCACTCCGAGTCTTCAAAACGGAGAAATGAATATCTTAATGTTTTATAGCAAACTACTTTTATAAGTTTTTAATTTAAAAAAGGTTTGAATTTAGAATTTTTCAAAATCGTTATTCCCATGAAAAAATAATAATAATTTAATATTTATTTTTAAAAAATTTTTGATGTTTTAAAAAAATTTTACAACGTTCTTAAATAATTAAAAATTAATATAAATTGTAAGATATCTTACCTTGCTCTTGCTGCTTTTGATTTTGAAAGCCTCCTGCCGCTAAGACGGTACTGTCCACTTTTCCTCTTGTAGCATTTGTTTAACATTTCCTTCTTCTCCTTGTAATTGTTTATGTCCTCGATCTCCTCAATCTCCTCAATCACTTCAATCTCCTCAATTTCTTCCATTGTTCAGTAAACACCACACAAAAAACTCCTGTCCTCTTGTCACTTTCACAATTAAAAAAATATAATACACAATTCTATTATGTGGTATTTTTACAACCAAATAGAATTTCAAGTCTACCCAATATCGATATTAGATATATAAATATTGAAAAAGTAGACCTTATTATGAACCGAATTTTTGCACGCGTTTAAACAGGTTATTTCACCACAAACACATATGAGCGATCGCTGCTTATACGTACAAAGGCCGGCGACCACCTGAATCGTTGTTTGTTTCATTTTTTACAAGAACTCGTCGAACGCTCGAACGCATGCGCTTATACCAGTCGGGTAGCAGTGACAGGCCCAGAGGCACTCACTACTCCCCGACTGATATGAGAGAGTGCGTTCGCGCGCTCCGCGATTTTTCTTTCCCCGCTCCTCAATTCTTTATTTCCCTTATTATACTAATATACTATTGAAACATATACGTGTAGATTAACAGACCGAGGGAAGTATATATCTATATATTTTTCCTTTATTTTAGTTTAAAAGCCCACTGCACGGTAAATTCTGAAAATCCACGTGTTTCAAACATGAGAAATATTTTATACAGGTGTATTAAATATTTCTCATTTATATATCTATATATCTGAAAAGAAAGAATGTTTGTATATAATTTTAAAAAGACATTGTTTCCAAAATTTAAAGATCCTCAGACAGTGAAGCACGCGCCAAACCATATCAATAGATAAGATCTTGTTTTGACTGCTTATAGTGATATTATAAGTGAATGAAATTATGTAATTCAAATTTCTTTTCAATATTATATTTTATTTTTGAGAAAATTTGTCGCTTTGTAACCAAATTAAAGGAATCTTCTCCAATAATTATTCGGTGATTCAGCTTTTATTTATTCGAAATTATCCACTACTTAATAAGATAATTTTGTTATCTTTCTTTCGTAGGATAAAATTATAAAATATAAATTAATAAATTATAAATTAACACAATTATTTAGTTATAAAGAAATCTTTTCTTTTGATATAGTTCATATAAATAAATAATTTTGTAAGTTCGGTTGCTATTGTCTATATGAATTGACTCAATATATATATATAAATAAAAAAAATAAAAGTCATTCACCTTGTGTTTGTATACAGATTTTCACACTAGAATACTTCGGTAAAATTGTCCGTTTAGATATTCTATAAACAAAATTTAAATAAAAGTTTAGTATTTAATTCTCATAAATCCTGCCTAATTAACAAGGTCAAGTTTTCCCTAAACCCTAAATTAACCATTCTATCAATAAATAAATATTCTTTAAAATTATAAATTTTTCTAAATTCCGATTTATTTTGGATATAATAAAATTTATTATATCGAAAAATGATCAAAATTTATTCAACTCACATAATAAAATCTATTTATTTCTCTGAAAAATTACCTAAATAATCAATTCAAAAGAATTAATTATTTCCTATTATAAATAATAATTTGGGTGGGTTTGGTTCAATATTTATTGAATCTTTCAAACTGCTACGTCGATATAGCCTATTACTATATGAACATAGCTCATAAGAATATTCAATAAACTTACGATTTGCTTTTTATACCATTTAAGGATCCAGATTATGAGGTGGAACAAAGATTTCTCAATAGCCCCTCAACACCTTCACCATGGCTTGACTTTGTAGATTTTTAAAAATATATTTTGATTAAATAATCAATAAATATTTTTTTTAGGAAAGATTATGTTTTGTTTGTAGTGTATTATTCAGGTGGAACAAAGATTTCTCAATAGCCCCTGAATATTATAGTTTTGTGTGATATGTTTCTGTTTGTGATGTTAAGTATGTGTATTATCCAGGTGGAACAAAGATTTCTCAATAGCCCCTGGATATTTAATTAGGTGACTTACCTTTATAATTTGCTTCGTGATTGAGAGACCAACGCTTACTTTCTCAGGGTTTATAGAGTCGCTATCCACCCCCAGATTCACGATTTTTGTGTAAATTTCAAAATTTTATTTTGTGTAAGTAAAACTCTTTCCCTTGATTGACTGAAATTCAAAGCTTTCCCCTACCTTCTAGGGACGCTTATTTTTGCCATGTATTTTCTGCCCGCCAATTTTGTCCCACTCTCTACTTTTCGGAAAGCGTCTAATTTTTCTCGCCAATCATATTTAAATTTTCCATTGAAGATAGAGATATATTTTTTCTCTTTCTCGCCGCTAACGGATCTAACGTTTCCCGAGAACAATGCTATTGTCTAGCTGTCAATCATTTATTTCTATAGAAATTATTCTATTTCTTTAATTTTGAATAATTCTTTAACTAATAAACTTTTATTAACTCTATTTTTTTACAATAATTTCTATTAATTTTTACCTATTTTTTGATACTAATTATGTCGCAATTTGTTAATAATTATTAATTTTTTTTATTAACAAATTATAAATTTTATCTTTAAATAATTTGTATAATATTAAATAAAAAATATGCAATTTATTGATAATAAAATGTTTTTCTAATTTTTTTTATTTTGTTTTTTATAAGCTTTTCCTTTTTTCACTTTTAAGATATTAATTTCTTTTCTCACTTACCTTGGCCTTGGGTCAGCTGAGCCTTTGCCATGTGTGAGTGTATATACTGTTTTTGTATATTTATCTCTAAATTATATAAAAGTGTGTTTCTCTTAAATTTGTATTTTCTTTTACTTATGAATCTTATCTTTTTAATTAAACTATAATTTTTTTTATATATTTTCAACAAATTAATTATGACCATTGAAGTACCATTTCACTATACTTATTATACTACTATAGTACCACTATAGGTAGTATAGTATTACTGTAATACTGCTATAGTTTGTATAGTACTACTATAGATTTATTACTACTATAGGTAGTATAGTATTACTATAGTTTGTATAGTACTACAATAGTTAGTATAGTACTACTATAGATTTACTGTAGTAAGTATAGCGCTACTATAGTAGTACTATATTACTACTATAGTTAGTATAGCACTACTGTGGTATTAATTACTACTTATTACTATTGTACTACAATACTTCCTTTTCGCCATAGTTTAAATAATGATTTTATAAATTGTTTATAACAATTTTTTGGCAATATTTTGCGTTTTTTTAAATCGGAAAATTCTCAACATGCAATTTAAACTAAAAGGAATAAAATTCATTGTAAATAATTATGTATGACAATTATTTACAATGAATTTTATTCCTTTTCGTTTAAATTGCATGTTGAGAATTTTCCGATTAAAAAAAAACGCAAAATATTGCCAAAAAATGCTCATAAATTTCTTTAAAGAATTTTAATTTTTAACAATCTTTAATTGTATGATGAGACATTTTTTCCAATTTTTTTAAAGTACAGAACATTAAAAAAATAAATTGTTTATGAACAATTTATAAAACAATTATTGAAAAAATAAACTCTTAGAAAAATCTTCTAATTGTAAATGAAAGAATATTTTATCTCTTTCGTATTCTTTTAAATCGGTTCATTTGCTTAGAAGTATAAAAACTTTGTTGAGAAAAAAATGTCCGGCTTTGAGGAATAAAGAAAGACATTTTATCTATACAGCCCTGATGTTTGTTTTCATTTTGACAACCTTTTCGTTTGAAAACAAATCTATAAGATCAAAGCACGTTTTTTTAACGGATTTTTAACTTCGTTAAAAGTCAAGCGCGCGCACGCATTGTTGGCCCTAACGTCTAACAGCGATTGGTGGTTGAAGAATATATTCCATCTCCTTCCCTCTCTCTAGTCTCGTACCCATTCCTCCGTAGCACGTTTGCACAGGATTTTCGGCTTTCGTGTGGTCAGGTGTTTTCTTTTCTCGCAGCTTTTTTGGCAGTTTGCTTCAATTGGTAAGTAAATCCATTTCTTAATTATAAAAATTTAATTATTTAAACAAAATTTTTATAAAATTTTAGTACTTTTTTTACATTTAAACCATTGAAAGCTATTTTTTGATCATTTCCACAATTTTTAATTCGCAAATATAAGAAATCAAAATACTGTTCTCACAAAATTATAATCAAATTCTTTCAAATGATTAAATTATTTTTTATAAATATTCGGAATTCAATTATTTTTAAAAATAAACAATTTTTTACAAGATCTCAATTAATTTAGGATTTAGCTTTTTAAAAAAAATGTAGATAAAATCGAATATTTAACAGAATTTATATTCAAGTATTCACAATAATTATTCAATTATTTTAAAAAATAGCAAAATATTTCACAGCAATTCATTTTTTTCTCATCATTTTAATAACATTTTTAACATTAACTCAATTATTATTAATAAATACTATTTTAAATTAATAAGTCGAAACAATAAATTATTTCTACAAATTAAGTTTTCCACAAAAATTCAATTATTAAAAATAGAATAAAATGTTTATATTATTTATTATATTTTGAACAAATTAGTTGTTAAAAACAATGGTTGTGAAATACTTATAAAAAAGTCAATTTTTTCAAGAATATTAACAATTTTTAAAAGAAATTAAAATGTATTAAAACATCTTAATAACTTTTTTCATAATAATATAATTATTTTCATAAACAATAAAATTCTTCTCAAGAATTTAATTACTTTTGAAAATCTTAATAAAATTCTTAACAACTATTTAATTACTTTCATAAATAATCAAAGACATCGTAGGATTTCAATTACTTTTAATACAATTTCAAAGGAATTGCTCGAAAAATGTATTAAAGCTTAAAAATTTAATTGTAATTCATCGTAAAAATTAATTATTTTAAAAAATGTTTTTTTCAATTGTATAAAAGAACTCAATTTTTGTACAGCACGTTTTCACTAGGTTTTCGGTTTTCGTGAGGGCAAGTGTTTTCTCTTCTCGCAGCTTTTTTGCAGATTCCTTCAATTGGTAAGTTAATCCATTTTTAGATAAAATCAAGTATATAACAAAATTTTTATTCAATTCTTTACAATAATTATGTAAACTAATATTTATAAAATTATTATTGTAAAGAATTTAATTATTTTCATAAGCAATAAAAGTCTTCTCAAGAATTTAACTCAACGCAACTCAAAAATATTTGTATTTAATACAATTTCAAAGGAATTTTTCGAATAATGTAATAAAGCTTGAAAATATAATTTTAATTACTCGTAAAAATTAATTATTTTAAAAAATGTTTTTTACAATTGTTTAAAAGAATTCAATTTTTGTACAGCTCGTTTTCACTGGATTTTCGGCTTTCGTGTGGGCAGGTGTTTTCTTTTCTCGCAGCTTTTTTGGCAGATTGCTTCAATTGGTAAGGAAATACATTTCTCAATTATAAAAATTTAATGATTTAAACAAAATTTTTATAAAATTTTAGTACTTTTTTTACATTTTAACCATTAAAAGCTATTTTTTGATAATTTCCACAATTTTAAATTCGCAAATATCAGAAATCAAAATACTGTTCTCACGTAATTATAATCAAATTTTTTCAAACGATTTAATTATTTTCCATAAATATTCGGAATTCAATTATTTTTAAAAATAAACAATTTTTCATTTAATCACATAAATAATTCTTTGAAAGAATGCAATATTTCGATAAATATCAACATCATTACCAAAAATTCAACTATTTAGAGGAATTTGAATAAAATTATTTGCAAAATTAAAATATTTTTATAAGCAACAATATTTATCACAATAAGTTAATTATTTTTAGAAAAAATAATTTTTTTTGGGAATTCAATTGTTTAAAAAATCTGTAATAAAATCTTTCGCAAGAATTCAATTATTTTAGTAAATAATAAAATACTTGCTAGATATTTAATTATTTTCAAGAAATGCAGGGTTGCCACGCAACCTAAAAATCTAGAAAACTTTAAAATGGCAGGGAATTTTATAAAAGTTAAAAAAAACCTGGAAAAGTCTAGGAATTTTGATCCGAATACTAGTAAATATCCTTTTTGAAATCTAATTTTACTTAAATATTTCCAAAGTAATGAAATTTCAAAACAGTTTCAATAACAATTTTTATAAGTAGATGAACATGAAAATATTTTCTTTAAAAATTTTGTAAAACTTCAATTTTAAATAAATTTATTAAAAAAATTGTAATACCTAGGATTTAAAAAAAAAACCTTAATAACTAAAATTCTTCTAAAATTATTGAAATTTTTTAATATATTATTTAATTGATTATTTTAAAATAACAGATTTATAGAAGAATTTTAGTTAAAACACTAAAATAAAATTGAATTTTAATTCAAATAAAGATTATTATTGGAAAAATTCAATTATTTTTAGAAAAAGTAAAATTCTTTTAGAAATTCAATTATTTTTTTATCGTTCATTATTTATTCTTTAACAAATTAAATTATTTTCAAAAATTTCAATGAAATTCTTTAGTGACAATTTATTTTTTTTCAAAATAATTTTAATAAAACTCTTCGTAGAAATGTAATTGATCTCAAAAATTTGTTAAAATTCAATTATTTTCAATGTTTGCTATTCGAATAAAATTTCACGAAACAATTCAATTATTTAAACCGAAATTTTAATAAATTTAGTCTAAAGAATTCAATTATTTTCAAACCGTAATATAATTCCTCGCAAAATTCCAATTATGTTTGAAAATTTACAAAAATTCTTGTCAAACTTTAAATTGTGTTTACAAATAATAATATTTTTCTCCGAAATTTAATTATTTTTGTCAAATTTTAATAATATTCTTGGCAGAATTTCAATTATTTTTAATATACAAAATTTTCATCGAATTTCTTGAAAAAAGAAATTATTGTTAAATTTTTTTTTAATTTGTCTCATTTGAATGAATAACAATAAATATAATTAAATTATTTACTTATTATTTATTTACTTATTTACGTATAAACGGGCTTACAAATTGAAAAAAATAATAATCAAATTTTAATAAAATTCGTTTAAAAAATGATATGTTAAAATACATTCAATTATTTAATAAATTATTTATTTTTATAGTTAAATAATTGTAGAATTTTCTAATAAATGATAATTTAAAAATAAATTTCAGTAAAAATTTTGGATTGTAATTGAATAACACATTCAAAAATATTTATTTACTTAACATTTTCGAGAATTCATTTATTTCACTCTAAAAATAAACATTTCATTAAATAATTGAACTTTTTCTAAAATTGAATTTTCATGAAGAATCAACAAATTTGTAAATAATACTTGAATTATTCTGAAACATTTTAATAAAATTTTTTTAAGTAATTACATTTTTCGAGAAATTTGATAAAAATTTTGTATATTAAAAACTATTGACATACTGATAAGAATTTTATTAAAATTTTTCTGAAAATAATTGAATTTCAAAGAAAAATCTTATTATTTAAGGTAAAAGTCCCTTTTTGCACCGCGTTATGAAATATTATTAAAGATTAATAGATGATTAGGGATATTTCATTACATATGTTTTTTAATAATAATAAAAGAAATATTAGAAATTGAATTTTTACAATTTTTAAATTATCTCGAAAAATAAAAAAATATTTAATTATTCATTCATAGAAATTTTTATTTTTAATAATGAAATTTAAAAATTCTAAAAAATAAAAGTTTTATAATTTCAATTAAAATCATTTAAATTATTGTCAATTGTAATAAGTTTTATTTTTAAATATTACTACTTATTATTTCATTCCAGAAATGGTGAGAAATTCAAGTAGGAGGAATTCAAGAGGAGTAAGTAGAATAATATATAATATTAATAATAATATATAACATATATTATAATATTGTAATACATAATTTTTATTTTTAAATTTTAGAATAGTGGCCAGAATAATGAAAATCATCCACCACTTCAACAACCACCACTACAACAACCACCACTACAACAACCACCACTACAACAACAACCACCACTACAACTTCCACCACTACAACAACTTCCGCTACAGCAACAACAACCACCACTACAACAACCTCCGCTACAGCAACAACAACAACCATTGCAGCAACAACAACAACAATTACCACCACCAGCACAACAACAAATGCAGTTGCAACCTTTGCAGCCACAATTGCAATATTTGCAACAGCAATTATTGCAGCATAGGCAGCAAATGGAACAACAACAACAACTACATCAACAAATCCTGCAAAACCAGCAATTACAGGAAGAATTAAAGCAGCAGAGGCAGCAAATCGACGAACAGAGGCAGAAAATCGACGAGCAGAAGCAACAGCTCGAAAATGAACAATTTTTGGACAAAAATGTGTTGCCATCAACGAACACTAACCGGGAACGCTCGCAACAGCCATTAAAAATGATAACGTAAGTTATTTAAAAAATAAAAATTTCACAAAAATTCAATTATTTTCAATTTTCATATGTAAAAAGAAATTTGATAAAATTTTACTCAAACATTTAATTATTTTCATAAGTAATAAAAATTTCACGGGAAATTAAATATTTACTAATTTTATAAACATTTATTTGAAATAATTTAATTATTTACATGAATATTAAAATTCTTTTTACAAATTCCTAAAATTCAACATGTGTGTCACGCTCCAAAGAAAAGTACGTAAGAAGCAAAAAATTTGAGGTAACGTTTTTAATTTTCTGAGTAAAAATACAGAAAGAGAATTAATTATGAATTAAAAATTATAGGTCTTCAAGTCTTCATTGTATTCAAAATATTCCATGGAGATTCATTTTAAATTCAAATAATTAAAAATAAACTTTTAATCCAGATAAATGTAATGCGAATGTAACCTATAATTCGTTTGCTTTTTAAGTACCTTTTTGGGAGCGCTTCACATATTGTACAATTGAATTGTTAAATAATTTTTAAAAAGTTTTAGAAACTCTATTCTCTTTAGAGAAATTAAATAATTTTCAATAAAATTTTAATCAAATTCCCGTAAAATAAAGTTATTCTTAAAAATTGAAATAAAATTTGCCAAGAAAAATAAATTATTTAAAAATTTGTCGATAAAAGTCTTTAAAAAAAGTAAATTTTAAGAAATATTAAATTGTTTAATAAAATATTTATTTTTATATTTCAATAATTGAATTCTCGTGGATTTTTCTAGAAAATATTGATTAAATAAAGAATTTCAGTTTAAATTTCAGATTATTATTGAATATTCAAAGCAATATAGCGTAAATTTATAGAAAGAATTAAATTTTAAAAATGTTTCAAATTAAATTTTTTTAAAAAATTTGAAGTTTTTATATTTTTAATTAATAATTGTGTAGAATTTATTTTTTAAAAAAGTTTAACAGAATTTTTCTTTAATTCTTGAAAATTTTATTTTCTAATATATATTTTATTAAAGAATGTCAGAATAATAAAAAGTTACGTAAAAATTAATATGGAAAATAATTGAATATTTACGAAGAATTTTATCATTTTTGAAAATAATTAAACTCTTTCTAAAAAGTTTGTTATTTTTTTTTAAATAATTGAATTTTTGTGAAGAAAATGTTTATTAAAGTCAAATGATAAAAATAATTTTGAAGAGATCACAGTCACAATATTCTAATAATAAAAAATAATGAGTTTATTACTCGATCATCATTATTTATTATGAAACACGAAGAAAGCGATCATTTCGAGTCGAAGACTGGGAGTGATTGATAACTTCATGTTTTCTAATAATATTTTTATAATTATGATTGTTACAATAATAATTTTTTTTGAAAATCTTAGTTCCCATGGAAAAATAATAATGATTAAGTATTTATTTAAGAATAAAGTTATTCATAGATTTTTGAATAATTTTACAATTAAGAAAATTCATAGATAAAATTAATGAAACATTTTCTTGAGTGTCTAATAATTTTTAAAGTAAATCGCAGAATATTCTTTAGGGAAAAAGTCTAAATATTGTCTAGAAATCAGGGAAATAGAAAAGTAAATTTTTGTGACAACTCTGATCAAAGGTTTTGGAAAATTGTAATTACAACAATAAACATAACTAATTTTTTTAAATTATAATAGAGTGTTCCTTTATAAATATTTTACTATCGGAAATATTTATTTTAAATATTAAAAATAATTGTTTTTTAACGAATTATAAAAAAATTCTACAGGATTGCCATAAAGATATAATTTTGTTTCCCATTGATTTTCAGACAAACTTTTGACTTTTTCCCTAACTCTATATATAGCATATTCTGATTCGCTTTAAACATTATTAGACACCCAAAAAATGTTCTATTACATTAAATAACAAATTACTTTAATTGCAAAATTATTGTTCACATTTTTATTATAATAAACAAAGATGATCGAGTGATAATTATTTAATATTGTAAGAACTAAAATTATATAATAATAATAATAATAATTTTCAGAAAATTTGGAAATTAGAAAAAAGAGTCCTGGAATTAGAGAAGAACATGCGAAGTATGAAGCTCAAGTTCAGGGAAATAGAAAGGGAATACGAGAGAGAGCGAGAAAGAGCTCGAGAAAGAGAGAGAGAAGAGGAAAGAGCTTATCAAAGAGAGAGAGAAGAGGAAAGAGCTTATCAAAGAGAGCGGTTAGAGCAAAGAGCCAGAGAAAGAGTAATGGAAGAAGAACAAAGAGATAGAAAAAGAAGCAAGGAAGACAAAAGAAAAAGAAAATATTAAATTTTTTTACATAAATAATTTTCCTTCTATAAAGTTAAATTAAACTTATTAATTTTTTTACTTTTATTACATTACATGTTTTTACAATAAATTAATAATTATTGTGCAAATTAATTTGTTTTATTTTATATTAAACGGTTGTTATTATTAATTCATAAAAAGAATTCAATTATTTTCATAAATAATAAAATTCATATCCGGATTTCAATTAGTTTTAACACAATTTTACAGAAATTGCTCAAAAAATGTAATTATTTTTGAAAATTTAAATTCAATTCCTCGAAAAAATCAATTATTTAAATGAATGTTTTTTCAAATTCTAAAAATATATACTTATTCACAAAAATATTAGAATTCTTCACAGGAATTCAATTATTTTTAAATATTTTAATAAAATTCTTCGGAAAACTTTTTCCCTAACGAATATTCTACGATTTAGTTTAAAAATGATTAGATACTCAAAAAAGTATTCTATTACACCTAGTTACAAATTTCTGTAACTTTAAAATTATTTGAAAACAGCAATAATTTTTTTTAAGAAAATATTTAAACATTATTGTTTTTCCATAAGAATTAAGATTTTTAAAACATTCCAATTTAAATCTTTTTAAAATTTAACAATTAATAATAATTAAAGATGACCAAGTGATGAGATTATTATTTTTTAATATAAACAATATTTTTACTGAAACTTTTTCAAAATTATTTTCATCATTTCAATTTAATTAATATTTTCAAAAAATTTTAACTAAAATTCTTCTTTAAATCAATTATTTACAATAATTAAAAAAATGTTAGAATTTTGTAATGAGTTTGTATACATTTCATTTTTACGAAATGTCATCGATCATTCAGAAATTCTTCAATTACATATGTATTTGAAAATAAAAACTTCAGCTATTTTAAATTAATCATTTTGAAAAATATTAATTCTACAGAATTGTTAGTTAAAAATAAAAAAATTTAGATTTTCAAAGAATTCAATTTGAAACTATTTTAAAATTCAATTATTTTCAAAAATTCTGTGATGAGTTCGATTATTTATAAAACTAATGGAATCAGTTGCATAAAAATGTAGAAAAACTTTCGTAAATAATAAAATTCCTGTGAAATTATTTTATTATTTATAAAAATAATTAATATTTATTAATAATTTTATTAAAATAGTAGATATTGAATAACATTGAATTTAGGACAATTTTAGCAAATAATTGAAATTTTGACAAGAATTTTTAAAATTTTATTACTTTTCGAAATAATTGAATTTTTGCAATGAATTTTCCTATTTATTTAAATATAATTCAATTGTTTCGCAGAATTTATTAAAATTTTAGAAAAATTTTTTAAAAATTAGAATTTTTGCAAACAATTTTATTAAAATTGTATAAAAAAAGTATTTAAATTTTTGCAAAGAATTTGACAATTTAAATACAATAAATAAACTTAAATTGTTATGAACGATTTATTAATATTGTAGAAAATAATTGTTTTCATTCGTGAAATTTTATTAAAATTTCGTTTAAAAGTAATTAAATTTTTGCCAAAAATTTTACTATTTATAAAAATAATTGAATTCTGACTAAAAATGTTATTATTTACGAAAATAATTGAATTCTTTGCGAAGAAGTCTAAATTTCATGAAGATTTAAAAAAAAGAAAAACTTGTTTATTTTTCATTAGAAAAAGGTGAAAAAAAGAACAAATCAGAAAAAAAGAGAAAACCCTGTCAAAAAGGTCACAAAAAGATGCAACCTAACCTCACTGTTTTCACTTAATTTTTTTAGAGTATGGAACAGAATAAAAATAACCTTTTTTCAATTGGAATGAGTCCCAGAAAACTATAAAAAGGCATTTCAATTTTTTATATTGTTCATAGAGATTTTGTCAGGCGTTTGTTGTGTCGATTATTCCTCCAAAGATCCATCCGATTTGAGTACAAGCGAAATATGTGCCCTACGTTATCGACTCTTTATGTATTCAATGTAATTAGTATGCATGTCCGCTAGAGGCGCTGCTCTAATTAACCTCAATCTATACAATAATATCACCACGTAAATAATAAATTAATTTTTTTTAAACAAAAAAACTTAAATTAACGAAAAATATGTATAAAAAGTAATTCTTTTTCATCACTGAATATAACTCTCTAAAATATTTTACCGTTCAGAATTGATATTGCATATTCAAAAAGTACTTGATTTGTCGATCGGTTACCATCGTCAATATACACAGCGTGGTCGCAATCAACAAAAATCAATACTTTATAAAGTTAATAAAATCATTTTTTAAACAAAAAAACTTAAATTAACGAAAAATATGTATAAAAAGTCATTCTTTTTCATCACTGAAAATAACTCTTTGAAATATTTCACTGTTTACAAATGATATTGCATAATAATTCCCTTCCAGCTAGGACTACTCTTCAATGATATATAAAATCAATAATAATTAAAAATAACTTTTTTTAATAAAATATAAAATTAATACGAAAGATAATTGAGTAAATATGTCCTCTTTCATTTACTCAAAACATTTTTTAAAAATTCCCTTCCAGTTGGGAGTAATTAAAGTTTTAAGTGCAGTTCTGACCTCTGAGGAGTACCGCGCTAAAAATATCACTAACTTCGGTACTAATGCACCGATTTTTAATAAAAATTTAAGAAAACATTCTCGAAAATATATACTTTTAAAATAAGCAAAAAAAAAATTTTCGATTTTTTGAGTCCCAAAATGGTAGTAACCCTTTAAAAGATGTTCGAAAAAATATATTTTTTTAATTTTTGGAAAACTAAAATTGGATTTTTTCACATAGTTAAATTTTATTTACCTTATAGAAGCTACAAATAATTAAAATATTTCAGTACCTAAATTCACTCTAGTATTCAATTCTCCACTCGATAGCTTAACTCGGCTCGATTAATTGAGTTTTATGTACACTATTAATAATAATTTATTTTATGTTTATCTAAATTATATTTTCATTAATTTATTGAAATTAAAGGAAACTTTCAATTTATTTAACTAATTTTTAGACACCTGGAAGTATTTTTACGAACCTGCTCTAAGGCTTAAATTGAGAAACCAAGATGCATTCTACCATATATATTTATTTTTGTGAAAATTTGTAAGTTACAAATTTTATATAAAATATATTATTTCTTCATACAATATTATTATCATATACCATACGAATAAAACATAAAAATGAAAGTATTTAAATCGTTGCTTATATATTTTTATGCAACGTGTTCTTTCTATTTAAAATTTTTTTCTTTAAAATTGCTTTCATTTTTATTAAATTTCTAAAATTAAATTAAGTAAAATTCAAAATAAAAATTGCAACTTTAAAGGTATTATGAAGAGTTTAATTCAGTTCATTTAAAATTACTTCAATTACTATAAAATTTCTCTAAAGTTACTTGCTTCTTCAAGCATATTCAAAAGAGCGACAGTAACTCTAACTCTGAAGTATATGGGAATTTTTTAAGGTACTTATATTTTATTTGTAAATATGAGTTCTCCCATTTATACACTTTTAACCTAATCAATGCTTATTTAATGTTTCAATAGTTTTCGATTTTTTCGATCTTTCCTCGCAATGTCTTGTTTAAGATAGAATAAATCAATACAATTACTTTCATTTTTCATCAAGCTATCATTAGTTGACTCGGAGTGATTCCTAAATACAATAGTTTATAAAATAAAAAATTTGCTTAATTAATTATGTAAGTTTAAATAATTATATAGCAAAATATTGATGGTTACGTAAATATTTTTTTTTGAAGCAAACAAGTTAAAGATTTCTAATAAATTTGAAGGTATTAAATAATGGTTAAAAACTGTAAACAAAAATCATTTACTGTAACTTCGGAATATAGTTTTGACAAGAAACCACATACAGCTTAAGATACCACTGATAAATTAATTTTCTTCTTAATACTTCTTTTAAGGATATAGAAATTACTCGCATCTAACGAATTTCGTTGACGTTCGTCCTTAAACTCTTAACGCTCTTACGTACTTTTAAATATATTTTAATTGTTAAAGAACGTATATGTAATACACGTTTTTTAATAGTTTTATTATCTATTTTGTTTTATAAATTATAAACAACTTCACGTTTTCCAATATCCTAGTTCCTAGCGATAACTTTTTCGATTAAATATTTTTTGTATATTTTTTCCTTAATGTCTGCTATAAAAAATTCAAATACAATAAAAATTTCATATTTTAATGGACTTTCCTGATTCAAATTGCTCTACAGGGCCAAAACGGTTTTTTTGAATCTACTTGATTTACTAAATTAAATTAATCAAGAGACCTACTAAAATAATGTTTGTGTGTTTCTTAAGTGAAAAATAGTAGAACAATTTATTAAATTGTTTAAACAATGAATTGTTGTTATTCTTCTATAAAGTGTACTTAAATCTATAAATTTTTAGTTTTTTTGCAAAAACTGTGGAATCGTTATGAGTAAAACTAATGATGAAAAATAAAATAGTATATTGTGCATCTAGAGCAGAAAATAGAAGATTTTCACGAGTGTGGAATTTGCAGTTCGAGGCGTACACTGTAAAAAAAGGAGTTAAATTTTAACTCCCAGGGGAGTCTATAAAAGTCGCACCCATTTGGGAGTTAATGCCAGGGGAGTTAAATAAAAGGAGTTAAAAATTTAACACACAAATGCTAACTCCCCATGGAAAAAATAACTCCCGCGGGTGTTAAATGAAGGGAGTTAAAAATTAACTCTCTTTTGGAGTTAATTTTTAACTCTAAAAATTTAACTCCCTACTCCCGAGTCCGTTAACTCCCTAAATTTTTTACAGTGTATCGAGTGCTGCGAACTTTTAAACGAAAGTTTATTATAATAATAGTATAATTTTTAAAAATGATTAATTAATTAATCTCACAGTTACAAAAAAGTTTTTTCTTATTTCTCACAAATGGTATTAATAATTTATTATTTTACTTAACAATTTTCAATAAAACATATATTTAGTCGTAAATAAAGATACATTTTATCTTTACACTGTTATTAAATTATAATTACATGTAATTTTGGACGACAGGGAAGTAAAGTGTACTTTTCTCGGCTCGCTATGACGTCACGGGGAGATAAAATGTACTTTTCTCTCCACGTTATGACGTCACAGGGAGGTAAAGTAACATTTCCTCTCTCTCGTTGGAAAAGAGATACTTACCACCCTCTAAACAGGTAACAAACAATGTACTTTCCTTGGGTGTGTTAGCAAAAATAATTTAATTATTAAATTATTTAAGCAATCAATTGCAATTTTTATATAAATTGCACATAGGATTAGGAATTTCTAGTTTTTTCTAAATACAATCATTTGAAAAATTAAGAACTATAAATTGTTCAAACAAAGTTTAAATAATCAATTTTTAGTTTTTCTTTGATATAATCAATATAATCAATATAATCAATAACTACCTTGTAATATTCAAAATTATAAATTTCCAATACAGATTAATTTATCAAAGTATAAATAGACATAATTTTGACGGTTTTCTGCTACACAATCATTTTTTACAAAAACTCTGGCATGTTTTGCTCGTCGAATATTATTTTCTTAATTGTGAATATATATACTCACATAGCACAAAAACTTCCAGGAAGTTTCCCGTGGCAAACTTCGGAAGTTACCCTTGGTAACTTCCTGGAAGTTTCCAGGAAATACAATAATCTTCGCAGATTAGAAGCTTTTATAAATTGTTGAAAAACTTAAATTGAAATAAATTTAAGAACTTTAATTGAATTTTGAATAAAAACTTCCTGGAAGCTTCCCATAGAAACTTCCTGGAAGTTACCAGGAAGTTTCCAAAAATCCTCCAAGATATAATGAAATATATAATATATAAATTAACCCTGCGAAGTCAAGTGACGATTTGGTGAACCACATGAAGTGCTATTTCAGCAGCACACTTTTGAGGCCTATGAGGGTTCGAGTCCCTTTTTTAAATAATAATTTCACTAAAAAATATATTTTTAATAATTTTTGGAAACTTCTTGGTAACTTCAGAAAGTCTCCATGGGAGGCTTTCAGGAAGTTTCCATGGGAAGCTCTAACCTGCGGACATTATTGTATTTCCTGGAAGTTTTCAGGAAGTTACGAAGGGTAACTTACGAAGGTTCCCACGAGAAGCTTCCTGGAAGTTTCTGGAAGTTTTTATGCTATGTGGGTAAATGACTCGAAAATAAAATTGGTAACCCTTTAATTGAAAATTGTTATTCCAACATGCAGCGGAGGCAGAATTCACTTTTATTTCAAGTCTCCCCATATTGTACATGTGATTAATGAAAAAAATGTGATACTTGATGTACCGGTAAGCATGCATTTTTCATGACAATGTGCGATTACGATTATTATCTAAGGAGTTATTAATTTAATTCTTCTTTGGAGTTTATTTTTAACTCGAAAACGTAAACTCACAAATCTGGTGACCCTAAATATTAACAATGTAATGAAATATAGAATAGTTACAGAACTAATGAAATGTCTATTATATTGTAGATATCATTCAAGAATGAAGACGAAATCTAGTGAAAATAAAATAAATACACCATCCCAGTTTTATAATTCATTTAGATCTGAAGACTATTTTTTGAAAACTATAAAAAATGGTATTGTTTTACTAAAATTTAAAGAGAGTACACATATAAGATCACTGCACATTGACTTGGCAATGAAGGTTTTTATCAATAATTATTAATAATATGCTTTATAATTGAACGGTCAAATAAACTTACCTTAAGGAGGTTCTCCGGCAAATCAATTTTCTTCGAAATTTTACCAAATTTTAGGAGAATATTTATTTTTTTTATACTTTATAAGTGGCAAAAACCTCAACACCACTGACCATGCTAAGAACGTAAATATTCAAGTTTAAAGTTTCAACATTTGCATAGGATTCCACATGAAGCATTTGAAAATGTGAAATTTTATTTAATTTCTGACAAACTTTTTTTACAATTTTTTTAAAAAACTAGTATATTTTAGAGTCAAATTAATAGAATAATATGAAACAGTTTCAAGAGGGTTAACCATGCTTAATTTTTTAATAGAGCACTTTTAAGTAGAAAAGTCAGGTTGATTTTCCATTACGCGTCAAGCGCTAAGAGAGACAACTGCTGTCACGCGCTCGAGAAAGAGAGAGAAAACACAAAATCGTTCTCAACTAATACTTAGGTGGCGGGAGTAGTCGATTCGTATAAAATGTGTCGCGCGCAACTGAGCACCACTGGAGCCGCAGAACCTCCTTAAGTGTAATCAATCGTAATTTTACGATGCCTCGTTTGAAATGATAATTTAAATATAGTACCACTTCAGTCCGCGATGTATTGCCACAACTTTGAAGTGAAAAAAATGTGACTACATTTTGCACTAGCTACAAGTTTCCTAGAAAATAATTTGAGAATGTGGTAAACAGTGCTGTTAAATAAGTATAATTTTTTAAAAGGAAAATATCCATCATTGTTAAAGCACTGATTTTTATTGTTTAAGTGATTAGTGAATAAAAAAACTCTATCATTGTATCGAGGCAAACTTTCGAAGTTAGGAAATTTTTTCCATGTATCTTCTATTTTTATTGAAAATCTGACCGCTTAGTTCTACTTCTTTGGATATAATAGTGTAAAACTATTACAATTTACTCTCGATAAAACGATATATGTCCTTTATAAAAGAAATTATTATTTCTCACTCTACAATTCCGCCTAATTTTTTTATTTGCATTTTAAAGTTGTGGCTACACATCACAGAGCGAAGTAGAACTACATTTTAATTTAATGTTAAGCCTAATTCTCTGTACAGTTAACTTTTTCCTCCGAGTTAGTCAAATTGATCATCGGATTGTCTAGTTACCCTTCCAAGAAGGTTACGAAAAACTTAACCTTAAATATAATCTGTTTGTCCCCCTAGATAGTTAGTTGAATACTCCATTTTTTCCGTGTATCTCAAGTAATACGAAATATAATAACATTCAAAAATTTATAAATATTCAGTCTAGATAAAATTCCGAAATATATTTTATGTAATACTAGTATATTTTATTTAATTCCTAGTTGATAATTATAAAATATGGAAAAATTTTATCTTATAAAACACATCAGTCCTGTAAATCATTCAATTCTTATCTTCCTTGTGGAAACTGGTAATACGAATAACCATTTATCAGACCTATCACGTTACATAATTGTCATTTGACTGACCCGTTAAGCATCAGATTTGTCACCTGAAAGAACTGATGTCAAACAGAATTAACACCTAACAGAAATTTCATATAACAGAATTGTCATTTGACAGAAGAGTCATGTAACAGAATTGTCATCAGACAGAACTAACATGTAACAGAATTGTCATCTGACCGAACTGACATGTAACAGAATAGTCATCTGACGGAACTGACATATAACAGAACTATCATCTGACAAAACTGATATTTAACAGAATTGTCATCTGACATAACTGACATGTTACATAATTGTCATCTGGCAGAACTGTCAAGTAACAACCCTGTTCTTGAAAATGTATAGGAATTCAGAGAAATTCATACAAATTATATGAACAGGGTTGTTACAATACAGTTCTCTTACTTGACAGATCTGTCATATGACAATTCCGTTAAACGGCAAGTCGGACAAATGACAATTCTGTTACATGTCGGGTATGTTAAATGATAATTCTGTTAAATGGCGGGTCGGGCAAATGACAATTCTATTACAAGGCAGGTCAATTAAATAGCAATTGTGTTACATAACGGGTCGGTTAAATGATAATTCTGTTAAATGGCGGGTTGGTTAAATGACCATTGTTTTGAATGGGGGGTAGGTCAATCGACAATTATATTACATGAGAGGTCAGTCAAATGACAATTTTGTTATATGTCGGGTCTGTTAAGTGGCAATTCGGTTACATGTCAGTTATGTCAGATAGCATTTTTATTACATGACACGTCTATTAAATGACAATTCTGTTACATGTCATTTCTGTCATATGACACTTCTGTTACATAACAGGTCTGTGGATCTATTATGTGACAATTTTTTTACATGGCCAGTATGTCACTTAACAATTCTGATATTTGTAGATTTTTTCGCATTTGCAGTTCTGTCAGGTGACAATTGTTTTACTCAACGTTTCTGTCAAATAACAATTCTGTTACAAGACAGGTGGTTTCAATGGCAATTATGTTATATTACAGGCCAGTTACATGAATTTCGGTTAAATGAGAGTTTAGTTACTTGTCATTTGGGAAATATTCAAGCGTCTCTTATGTGTTTTCGAAACACATACAATAGATATCTTATATCCTAATGATTTTTTGAGGGTGTAAAATATTTTTTGAACGTACTTTGAAATGACGTTGACATTCTAAAGATATTCTAACGATGCCCTATAAAAGTTCTTTGTCCTAGTGCTAAAAGGAATTTAATAAACAAAATCATTATTTAGATGACCTTTCGTGACTTCAGTACTTACGTTACATTCATTGTCGCTGAAAATGAAGGAACGGTACGTATTTCAAATATATAATAATTTTTTTAACTTTTTAATGCTGTGTTTGTTGTTAATTTTTTTTTACTACAACTATTTTAAAATGACAGCCCCATTTAACAAAATATTTTTTCATTCTTTTTCATGTATAAACATTAACAAAAATATTGATAATAATGGAAATCTTTTTATTCTACAAACGTTAAGGAAAAAAAATGTTTGATTTTTCTATCAATTTTGACTGGAACCTTCTCTTAAACTGGAAAACACTTTAATATTTTGGAAATCAAATTTTTTTTATTTTATTAAAATAAAAAATTTTATTTAGGCCAATCTTGCATACTGTGTGATTGGAAAGTCGAAAATTGACAAAGACGTTTTAAAATATCTGAAAGACCAACCCGGTATGACAGATATTGAATACATAACGGGGCCGTTAGATGATGATGTTTTTGACGTTTGCAATGAAGTTTTCAATTCAAAATATTCATTATCATGGTTTCATATCAGACAGGTATAATACGTTATTTTATGAAATAAGTATAACTAATTAAAATACACTGTTCGACAAAATTATGCTAAAAGAATAAATGAATGTGATTCTTACAGGATTTTTGACGTATATTACTAAATATTACTATGTGAGTACAATTGTACCAAGACGTCTTAATTTTGAGAAAAACGGGGCTAAAATACGATATTTTAGTACTTTTTGAACTATTATTTACTATTATTATTCATTTAGAATTAAACGCGACGTGTTAAGAAGCTAACAAATATGGCTCAAATAAAAGGATTCGAGCTGTCATTTAAGCCATACTTTTAGATTCTTATCACGTCGCGTTCCTTTTTATAGTGCTTCAAAAAGTTACAAAATATCATATTTTGACCCCGTTTTTCTCAAAATTAAGACGTAATATACGACGTATTATAATTTTGTTTCACAGTGTTATCAATTGACACACTCTAAAGAAACATATTTTCATATTGCGTATCTTTAATTATTTGTTTCGAAAAAATGAAAAATGGATAGATTTCTCTTTGGAGCTAGATTTAGGTGTTTCTTAAGATAATTAATTATACAGGTCTACAAAATAAGACTTTTTTAAATATCAGAGTGGTTTCCCATGTATTTTTGTGTGCTGTATACGATCCCCGTCTCCAACTACTTGAGAAAAAACCTATTTCTGTCAACAAATTTCATAAGTAAAGGTTGCATCTTCATTTTTGTCATCGACAACAGCACAATTGCAGTAAACCCATTGCCCGCAGACAGAACAAGCAGCCCAGCTTTCATTTGAATTTAAATAACCATTACAATAGAGACAAGGTTACTTATTTTATTTACTCTTGTTTAAGTAATTTCTTAGCTTCTCTTATTTCTATTTTTTTTTGCTTCATTTGTGACCCCGTCTTACCCCACTCATCTCTACATCATCTTGCCCGCACATACGAAATTTAATAAAACGATTAATTACTACACTTTACGATTCAACAAAAAAACATAAGCTTCCCTTTTTCAGTAACTCTTTCCAGTTATAAAAAATTGTATACAGTTCATTCAGGACATCCGATACAAAATAGTGGTTTCGTGATCGACGTCTCATTTAAAAAGAAAATAATATTTTGAGTCGGGAATTTTTGGTAAACATAAATGAACGCTCTGGGACTAGCGATCCTCTTAGAATTTTGCATAATTTTGATAAATAATAAAATAATAAAAATTATTTTATTTACAATTGAAAATGAAGTATTTAGAGGTTGGAGATATTTTCGTAGTTCAAGTCGCGGTCACTACCGAGAATTGGAGCCACCTCCTTGACCACTAACACATAGATCCACTTTTCTGTGTGCTTGCCTCCACTTTTCTCAAAATCTTTTACATTTTTTAGATCTTACGCATATGAGTCTTAAAGTGCACGAATAAAGCTTTAATTTGAGACTAAATAGAAGTATTTAGCACATCAGGATTATAAGAAAAAAATACTGAAATCCGTCAAAAACTCATTTTTTGGGCGTTTACCCTCTCTTATCTCAAAATCCTAACGTGATACGCAATTTTGGAGACCGGAATCGTATTCAGCGCACAGAAAGACATAAGAAACTACTTCGATATTTGAAAAAAACCTTGTAGACCTGTGTTATTTGAATATGGTTGTCTATAAATAATTAGGAATTAATTTCATTCTAAAAAATAACGCGCGTTTACGAATCAGGCCAATTTGATCATAAAAAGTACTTAATTTTAATTATGAAATTCATTTATTACCAACATATTAAATTTTAAGTAACAATTTGATTTCTACAATTTAATATTCATTTAAGGAGTTACATACCTTTTTTACCCCAAAAATAAGTGATTTTCAAAATTACTTTTAGAGTTCTCATTAAAACTTTAATCAAATAATTACATTGTTCCTGGAACTACATGTTGACATGATATTTTATTAACTTTAAACCTGAAAAAATATTAACATTTGTGGAAACTGTAGCTGTTTTACCAAAACTCTTTTTTTAAAGTGGCTTGTGATGTGCGCGATAAAACGGAAACAATTCAAATCAAAAGCTAAGGAAAAATTGTTAGTTTATTATGTTATATAGTTCGTGAACGAAGGGTTTTAGGGGAAAAAATTTCTAGAAATGGCAAATGATATTCACCAAACTTCGAATTTTTAGGTTTTAAAAAACTGTTTTTTGACCGAAAAAAATATAATTTTTTGTACAAATTAAAATTCCTTCATTCACAAACAGCTACTATGTCTATAAATAAAGCTTGTAAATTTCTAGCTGATCGCTTTAGCGGTTTTAGAGAAATCATGTACACCGTAACAGTAGTTTAAAAAAATACGATTTAGAGGTAATAACTTCGGTTCTAATGCACCGATTTCAATAAAAATTTGGGAAACATTCTCAAAAATATATACTTTTAAAAGTATCAAAAAAAATTCGGTTTTTTAAGTCTCAAAAAGGTATGTAACCCCTTAATAACCCTTCAAATAAATTCTTTTTTTCATTTTTCCGAAACAAATTATTAAAAGTAAGACTCTTTTCCTACCTATAAAGCGGAAATTTTCCTAGTAACTATTTTAAATAAAAAAACATTTTATTTTGTTAACAAATATTTTTGTGTCACTTACAGACATTTCATAATATTTCTAATTTGTATAAATTAAATACAAACAATAAATTATTTAGTTCATAAAGGGTTGTTACTTTCGAAACAATTTACTTCGTGATGAAAGTGAAAATTCAATACAGTTACTAAACATGGCACTTGCATTGCCACTTATAAGGAAGGAACACATTATTGCAGCCGCAAGCATTATTCTAAATAGTGCTACAACTAAAAATGAAAGAATATTTGGTAATGAAGTTATGGGATTAGCGGCATGTTTACCAGAACAAATAAGTGTTATTAACCTCGAAGACATGCATGCGTTGAATATTTTCTTTCAAGTAGAATCACAGTATATGCACTTAAAAAAATGCAAAACACCACAGGAATTATTTGGTAACACTCAAAACAATTAATTAACATACGACTCCTAAGTAATAGAACCAACTCAATACATCAAATCATGCATTGATTTATATTAATGTTTCGTGAAAAGTAAAAAGTATCTTTTCCTGTTCAACAGTTTCATCCGAAAAATTAAATATTTTCAGCTGCGGTCAATAGCTCGAATGGACATCACCTTTTCTCGTTCATATACTTATAAAATTTTTTTACCCATACTAAAATTGTTTATCTTATTCTTATGAAAACAAAGAGAGCATTGTTTACATAAACATAACTAACCTCTAAAGCACCAAACTTTATATTGCATCTTTTTGGTATGTTTTAAATGTAACATACAAGTAAAGAAATGTAAAAAAGCCTAACACGTTAATATTTTAACAGATATATAGCTAATTATCCTTTAAAAGAATCTTTTTTTTAATCTTTTTCTTTTTTTCTTTACAAGACAGCTCATTTTCAAATCTTTCTTTTTTTCTACTCAAGTTCTTACTAAAAGCATAATTTTTAATTCAAATTTGTTATTCTCCAACTAAAATATTCTTAATTGTATTTAATCCCTCTTAATTTCTCCACACAAACCTAATCTCTTGTATTCTCACATTCTATTATAATCATTTTCTTGGCAAGAATAAAAATGTCTTTCTTATATTTCATTCTTTGCTATATTTACCATACTTCATCCTTTCCAATTAGACTCTGTCATTTCTAATCATTCTTTAATAAACATAAAATTATTTATATAATTTTACTGATACTAAATATTTACTTTTTGCATAAAGATTTATTTTATTATAATGTTTTTTAATAATAGAGCATAATTTTCAAAGTAATAAATAATTTATTTGTACAATTATTTATAGATTCATTCAAGATCATAAATTCTAAAGTAAAGCAAGTTACCTGCAGATCAGAAATACTTAAAAAAATTTGTGATAAAACAGTAAAGAAAGAGTATACAAATCCGCCAACAAAGTAATTCAAGTTATTGTTATAAAATTTTAAGAACTATATTTCCAATTATTAGTTATTTAAAGTTCAGTACTTATCAAGATTATTATCTAATGAATAACACTCTCTACTATGGATTTGTTAAATAGAATAGGGCATAATGTTTCCGAATTGATTTTTTTCGTACTGAAAATAAACCAAGGAATAGAAAACTTTTTATCATGTTGCGTCTTCGAAAAAACAAGGTTTGAAAAACCTATAAGTAACGGTTTTAGTGATTTTTGAAAAATTGTACAGCTAAATCCAGACGAACTACAAACTTCAGGAATATAAAAAATTATATAATGAATCATGTCTTTTTAAACAAGCCCTAGGGTTCGTCCACAAATTACGTTATGTAGTTTATAGTGATGTAGTGTTCGCCCATAAACTAAATAAAGTAGTTTGTAGACTATCCCTTATAACAAACTGCTGTCATGTGCATTTATAGAACAGGGGGTGGATATTTGTATAGGAGTCTAAATAAAATACTTTGTCCTTTCATGAATTTCTAATTTAAGTAAAGTATCACATCAGGGAAGAGAGGTCCGATTTTGTAAAAATCACATAAAAAGTTATTTTAAGGAGTTGTAATAATTTTTTCAAAAAAGTAACGGAATAAAAAGTTTATTTGTCCTACCTGCACGGAACGTATGTCGTTTCGAGCACTTAGAGTGGGCGCAAAGTAACTTATTACCACCTAGGAGTAGGGGAAGCGGGCGCAAAATATTTTCCGCTCGCTCACCATCCTCCGAGCAGGCGCAAAATATTTTTCTTTATACCTCGGTCGAAAGCACGTAGTTTCCACTGCGATTTCGCAGCAGAAAGTCAAACATTTCAAGCTCTGGTCGATTTTCATACTCAGAGACTATTACAGCGGGAGTAAAAGAATTCTCTGTCGGTAAAAATACCACTGTCGGTAAATAAGAAAATTTCAACTTCCATGGCAATTTAACGAGTAATTGTTATTGCAATATAATATGAGAAAAACATTTATCAAGAATACTTTTTATACTTTATAAATTTATTATCCACAAGCTCTGAATATTAAAATGAACGAAATCTTTTGCTGATATAATTATTTTGAAAAATTATTTTAACACACATTAGAAACTAAAATAAAATAATTAAAATATTGTAATCTGTTTTTTAATACGTGCCAAAATGTTATAATAAAATTGAAATAACTTGAAGAAATAATGAAATTTTGTTCATTAGAACGTTTAGAATTTCAGAAACATAAAATTAATTTTGTATGAACAGAAAAATTCTTTTGAAAATATAATATTAATTTATCTTTTACATTTTTTTCGTGCCTGCCCCGACCAGAAGCACTCGCTTCGCTCGTGCATCAAATGTCGGGGCAGGCAAATGTTGTTTGCAAGAGAGAAAGAGAGAAAGAAAGAGAATAAACCAGAGCTTCACGAGTGTCCGCTAGAGGCGTTGAAGCGAGGAGCAAATATAAATAAAGATGTCCGTCTGTTAAATAAAACACGATTGCATTTTTCTTAAAAAATAAATTAACGAGCGTACTTTCGACCGTATATAAAGAAAAAAAGTATACATTATAAGAGCAGAAATTCAAAAGCCCTAAACTACGCGATGATGCTCTCGGCTTCGCTTCGTACGGTGGGCTTTAACCAATTTTAACCCAAAAGTTTTTGCACCTCGCGGTTTTTTATTGATATCGTTTCAGTGATATCTTATAATGATTTTAAGACTTAAAATTTCACATTAATATAATTTGAAAGTCAAATATACACGGAAAGAAAAATCTAGCTTTTAAAGCATGAGATTACTTTATACTATTTTTGCAGTTGCGTTTGCTTACCTATAAACGCAAAAATATATGCATTATAAGCATTAAGTATCGCTATGGAAAATACGTATGATGAACTTACTTTCATACTAAGAACTTAATACTCTAATCGCAAAGACGTTATGCGCCCGGAGTAAGAGACATCGTTTTGCTATTATTGCAAAGAGTTTCACCGTTTTCGGCGGCGATTCTGCTGCAACAAGCGATTTGGCTCCTCCTACTTGCCCTCTCCAACCGTCTGACGTCGCATGTGTAAGAAAAGCCGGCGTTGTTTTGGTGTTAGTTCGATCAGTGTACATGGTTTTTATATCTTTCTCGTTTTCAATCGATTTTCTTTGGTAAGTATGTCAAAAAAATACTAAAGCTAATCTTATTATACTTTTGAAACAAAATTATTACACGGAAAACAATAATTATTCGTTGTAATAATGCACAATTAATGTAATGGAAATAAAAGATATCCGAGAATTGAACAGCTAATGCAGACATAACCTTATTAACATACCAATTTTTAAATTCTAAACTTTCTCAACTTCACACCCTATATCTTTACTCTCACTAAAAATCGGAGTTAACTCTAGAGCATCTTGTGAAAATGTCGTAAGGATTATTCAGTGTTTGCACTGCTGAAAGTAAATAAAATTAAATTACCGTTTGAATAAAGTTTAGAATTTAAAAATTGGTATGTTAATAAGGTTATGTCTGCATTAGCTGTTCAATTCTCGGATATCTTTTATTTCCATTACATTAATTGTGCATTATTACAACGAATAATTATTGTTTTCCGTGTAATAATTTTGTTTCAAAAGTATAATAAGATTAGCTTATATACACGAATAGTCGACTTAAACGATATGGAAATATTGTATATTAAGGTCTGAATAGTCAAAAAGTATTTTCAATAGAAAAATCTTCATGGAAAAGTACTCAGCCTATTAAAAACTAATAAATTAAAAAATAGCTTTGCAATTCATATGTTTTGCTTTTTTTACACGAATAGTCGATTTGAACGATATGGAAATTCTGTATATTCAGGTCCGAATAGTCGTAAGGTCTTTTCGGTAGAAAAACCTTCATAGAAAAGTACTCAGCCTATAAAAATCTAATAAATTTAAAAATAGCTTTGCAATTCATAGGTTTTTCTTTTTTCACACGAATAGTCGACTTGAACGATATGGAAATTCTGTATATTAAGGTCTGAATAGTCATAAAGTATTTTCAATAGAAAAATCTTCATGGAAAAGTACTCAGCCTATTAAATTCTAATAAATTAAAAAATGGTTTTGAAATGAATAGATTATCTTTTTTTTGCAAGAATAGTCGACTTAAACGAGAAGGAAAATCTGTATATTCAGGTCCGAATAGTCGTAAGGTCTTTTCGGTAGAAAAACCTTCATAGAAAAGTACTCAGCCTATAAAAATCTAATAAATTTAAAAATAGCTTTGCAATTCAAAAGGTTTTTGCTTTTTTTACACGAATAGTCGACTTGAACGACAAGAAATTCTGTATATTCAGGTCCGAATAGTCGTAAATTTTTTTTCGGTAGAAAAAATCTTCATAGAAATGTACTCAGCCAATAAAAATCTAATAAATTTAAAAATAGCTTTGCAATTCATAGGTTTTGCTTTTTTACACGAATAGTCAATTTGAACGACTAGGAAATTCTGTATATTCAGGTGCGAATAGTCGTAAATTTTTTTCGGTAGAAAAATCTTCATAGAAAAGTACTCAGCCAATAAAAATCTAATAAATTTAAAAATAGCTTTGCAATTCATAGGTTTTGCTTTTTCCACACGAATAGTCGATTTGAACGATATGGAAATTCTGTATATTCAAGTGCGAATAGTTGTAAAGTATTTTCTGTAGAAAAATCTTTATGGAAAAGTACTCAGCCTATAAAAATCTTATAAATTTAAAAATAGCTTTGCAATTCATAGGTTTTGCTTTTTTTACACGAATAGTCGATTTGAACGACAAGGAAATTCTGTATATTCAGGTCCGAATAGTCGTAAATTTTTTTCGGTAGAAAAATCTTCATAGAAAAGTACTCAGCCTATTAAAATCTAATAAATTAAAAAATAGCTTTGCAATGTATAGGTTTTCTTTTATTTAGAAGAATAGTTGACTTGAACGACAATGAAATTCTGTATATTCAGGTAGGAATAGTCGTAAAGTATTTTCGGTAGAAAAATCTTCATGGAAAAGTTCTCAGCCTATAAAAATCTAATAAATTAAAAAATGGTTTTGAAATGAATAGATTATCTTTTTTTTACAAGAATAGTCGACTTGAACGAGAAGGAAAATCTGTATATTCAGGTCCGAATAGTCGTAAGGTCTTTTCGGTAGAAAAACCTTCATAGAAAAGTACTCAGCCTATAAAAATCTATTAAATTTAAAAATAGCTTTGCAATTCATAGGTTTTGCTTTTTTTACACGAATAGTCGATTTGAACGACAAGGAAATTCTGTATATTCAGGTCCGAATAGTCGTAAATTTTTTTCGGTAGAAAAATCTTTATAGAAAAGTACTCAGCCTATTAAAATCTAATAAATTAAAAAATATCTTTGCAATGTATAGTTTTTCTTTTATTTAAAAGAATAGTTGACTTGAACGACAGGGAAATTCTGTAAATTCAGGAAGGAATAGTCGTAAAGTATTTTCGGTAGAAAAATCTTCATGGGAAAGTTCTCAGCCTATAAAAATCTAATAAATTTAAAAATAGCTTTGCAATTTATAGGTTTTTCTTTTTTTACACGAATAGGCGACTTGAACCATATGAAAATTCTGTATATTAAGGTCTGAATAGTCATAAAGTATTTTCAATAGAAAAATCTTCATGTAAAAGTACTCAGCCTATTAAAATCTAATAAATTAAAAAATGGTTTTGAAATGAATAGATTATCTTTTTTTTACAAGAATAGTCGACTTGAACGAGAAGGAAAATCTGTATATTCAGGTCCGAATAGTCGTAAGGTCTTTTCGGCGAAAAACCTTCATAGAAAAGTAACAGCCAATAAAAATCTATTAAATATAAAAAATAGCTTTGCAAATTAAAAAGGTTTTGCTTTTTTTACACGAATAGTCGATTTGAACGACAAGGAAATTCTGTCTATTCAGGTCCGAATAGTCGTAAATTTTTTTCGGTAGACAAATCTTTATAGAAAAGTACTCAGGCTATAAACATCAAATCAATTAAAAAAATAACTTTTGCCATATATGTATAAGTTTTTTCTTTTATTTAAAAGAATAGTTTGACTTGAACGACAGGACAATTCTGTATAATTCATGGTAGGAATAGTCGTAAAGTATTTTCGGTAGAAAAATCTTCATGGGAAAGTTCTCAGCCTATAAAGATCTAATAAATTTAAAAATAGCTTTGCAATTCATAGGTTTTTCTTTTTTTACACGAATAGTCGACTTGAACGATATGGAATTTCTGTATATTAAGGTCTAAATAGTCATAAAGTATTTTCAGTAGAAAAATCTTCATGGAAATGTACTCAGCCTATTAAAATCTAATAAATTAAAAAATGGTTTTGAAAAGAATAGATTATCTTTTTTTTAAAAGAATAGTCGACTTGAACGAGAAGGAAAATCTGTATATTCAGGTCCGAATAGTCGTAAGGTCTTTTCGGTAGAAAAACCTTCATAGAAAAGTACTCAGCCTATAAAAATCTAACAAATTTGAAAATAGATTTGCAATTCATAGGTTTTTCTTTTTTTACACGAATAGTCGACTTGAACGATATGGAAATTCTGTATATATAGGTCGGAATAGTTGTAAAGTATTTTCTGTAGAAAAATCTTTATGGAAAAGTACTCAGCCTATAAAAATCTTATAAATTTAAAAATAGCTTTGCAATTCATAGGTTTTGCTTTTTTACACGAATAGTCGATTTGAACGACAAGGAAATTCTGTACATTCAGGTAGGAATAGTCGTAAATTTTTTTCGGTATAAAAATCTTCATAGAAAAGTACTCAGCCTATTAAAATCGAATAAATTAAAAAATAGCTTTGCAATGTATAGGTTTTCTTTTATTTAAAAGAATAGTTGACTTGAACGACAATGAAATTCTGTATATTCAGGTAGGAATAGTCGTAAAGTATTTTCGGTAGAAAAATCTTCAGGGAAAGCGTTTCTCATCCTATAAAAATCTAATAAATTTAAAATATAGCTTTTGGCAATTCATAGGTTTTTTATGTTTTGTGACACGAATAGTCCGGACTTTGAACGAAGAAGGAAAATCCTGAATATTCAGGTCCGAATGGGGGGGGGGAGTCCCGTAAGGTCTTTCGTAGAAAAAACCTTCATAGAAAAGTATTCAGCCTATAAAAATTTAATAAATTTAAAAAATAGCTTGGGGCAATTCAATAGGTTTGGCTTTTGTTTTTGACACGAATAGTCGATTTGAACGAAATGGAAATTCTGTATATTCATAGTGCGAACCGTTGTAAAGTATATTTCTGTAGAAAAATCTTTATGGAAGAGTACTCAGCCTATTAAAAATCAAATAAATTAAAAAATGCTTTTGAAATGAATAGATGAGTACTTTTTTTTGTACAAAGTAAAGTCGACTTGAACGAGAAGAAAATCTGTATATTCAGTTCCGAATAGTATAAATTTTTTCGGTAGAAAAATCCTTCCATAGACAAGTACTCAGCCTATTAAAATCTAATAAATTAAAAAATAGCTTTGGCGATGTATAGGTTTTCTTTTATTTAAATAGAATAGTTGACTTGAACGACAAGGAAAATTCTTTCTGTACATTCTGGTAGGAATTAGTCAGTAAAGTATTTTCGGTAGGAAAATCCTACATGGAAAAGTTCTCATCCTCATAAAAATCTAATAAATTTAAAATAGCTTTGCAATTCATAGGTTTTTCTTTTTTACACGAATATCGACTTGAACGATATGGAAATTCTGTATATTAAGGTCTGAATAGTCATAAAGTATTTTCAATAATAAAATCTTCATGGAAAAGTACATCACCAATTAAAAGCAATAAATAAATTAAATAAGTATAGCTTTGCAATTCATAGGTTTTGCTTTTTTTACACGAATAGTCGATTTGCACGATATGGAAATTCTGTATATTCAGGTCCGAATAGTCGTAAATTTTTTTCGGTATAAAAATCTTCATAGAAAAGTACTCAGCCTATTAAAATCGAATAAATTAAAAAATAGCTTTGCAATGTATAGGTTTTCTTTTATTTAAAAGAATAGTTGACTTGAACGACAATGAAATTCTGTATATTCAGGTAGGAATAGTCGTAAAGTATTTTCGGTAGAAAAATCTTCATGGAAAAGTTCTCAGCCTATAAAAATCTAATAAATTTAAAAATAGCTTTGCAATTCATAGGTTTTTATTTTTTTACACGAATAGTCGACTTGAACGAGAAGGAAAATCTGAATATTCAGGTCCGAATAGTCGTAAGGTCTTTTCGGTAGAAAAACCTTCATAGAAAAGTATTCAGCCTAAAAAAATTTAATAAATTAAAAAATAGCTTTGCAATTCATAGGTTTTGCTTTTTTTACACGAATAGTCGATTTGAACGAAATGGAAATTCTGTATATTCAAGTGCGAATAGTTGTAAAGTATTTTCTGTAGAAAAATCTTTATGGAAGAGTACTCAGCCTATTAAAATCAAATAAATTAAAAAATGCTTTTGAAATGAATAGATTATCTTTTTTTTACAAGTATAGTCGACTTGAACGAGAAGGAAAATCTGTATATTCAGGTCCGAATAGTAGTAAATTTTTTTCGGTAGAAAAATCTTCATAGAAAAGTACTCAGCCTATTAAAATCTAATAAATTAAAAAATAGCTTTGCGATGTATAGGTTTTCTTTTATTTAAAAGAATAGTTGACTTGAACGACAAGGAAATTCTGTACATTCAGGTAGGAATAGTCGTAAAGTATTTTCGGTAGGAAAATCTTCATGGAAAAGTTCTCATCCTATAAAAATCTAATAAATTTAAAATAGCTTTGCAATTCATAGGTTTTTCTTTTTTTACACGAATAGTCGACTTGAACGATATGGAAATTCTGTATATTAAGGTCTGAATAGTCATAAAGTATTTTCAATAGAAAAATCTTCATGGAAAAGTACTCAGCCTATTAAAATCTAATAAATTAAAAAATAGCTTTGCAATTCATAGGTTTTGCTTTTTTACACGAATAGTCGATTTGAACGATATGGAAATTCTGTATATTCAGGTCCGAATAGTCGTAAGGTCTTTTCGGTAGAAAAACCTTCATAGAAAAGTACTCAGCCTATAAAAATCTAATAAATTTAAAAATAGCTTTGCAATTCATAGGTTTTTCTTTTTTTACACGAATAGTCGACTTGAACGAGAAGGAAAATCTGTATATTCAGGTCCGAATAGTCGTAAGGTCTTTTCGGTAGAAAAACCTTCATAGAAAAGTACTTAGCCTATAAAAATCTAATAAATTTAAAAATAGCTTTGCAATTCATAGGTTTTGCTTTTTTTACACGAATAGTCGATTTGAACGATATGGAAATTCAGTATATTCAAGTGCGAATAGTTGTAAAGTATTTTCTGTAGAAAAATCTTTATAGAAAAGTACTCAGCCAACAAAAATCTTATAAATTTAAAAATAGCTTTGCAATTCATAGGTTTTTCTTTTTTTACACGAATAGTCGACTTGAACGAGAAGGAAAATCTGAATATTCAGGTCCGAATAGTCGTAAGGTCTTTTCGGTAGAAAAAGCTTTATTGAAAAGTAATCAGCCTAAAAAAATTTAATAAATTAAAAAATAGCTTTGCAATTCATAGGTTTTGCTTTTTTTACACGAATAGTCGATTTGAACGAAATGGAAATTCTGTATATTCAAGTGCGAATAGTTGTAAAGTATTTTCTGTAGAAAAACCTTCATAGAAAAGTATTCAGCCTAAAAAAATCTAATAAATTAAAAAATAGCTTTGCAATTCACAGGTTTTGCTTTTTTTACACGAATAGTCGACTTGAACGATATGGAAATTCTGTATATTCAGGTCCGAATAGTCGTAAGGTCTTTTCGGTAGAAAAATCTTTATGGAAAAGTACTCAGCCTAAAAAAATCTAATAAATTAAAAAATATCTTTGCAATTCATAGGTTTTGCTTTTTTACACGAATAGTCGATTTGAACGAAATGGAAATTCTGTATATTCAAGTGCGAATAGTTGTAAAGTATTTTCTGTAGAAAAATCTTTATGAAAAAGTACTCAGCCTATAAAAATCTTATAAATTTAAAAATAGCTTTGCAATTCATAGGTTTTTCTTTTTTTACACGAATAGTCGACTTGAACGAGAAGGAAAATCTGTATATTCAGGTCCGAATAGTCGTAAGGTCTTTTCGGTAGAAAAATGTTTATGGAAAAGTACTCAGCCTAAAAAAATCTAACAAATTAAAAAATATCTTTGCAATTCATAGGTTTTGCTTTTTTTACACGAATAGTCGACTTGAACGAGAAGGAAAATCTGTATATTCAGGTCCGAATAGTCGTAAGGTCTTTTCGGTAGAAAAACCTTTATAGAAAAGTATTCAGCCTATAAAAATCTTATACATTTAAAAATAGCTTTGCAATTCATAGGTTTTTCTTTTTTTACACGAATAGTCGACTTGAACGAGAAGGAAAATCTGAATATTCAGGTCCGAATAGTCGTAAGGTCTTTTCGGTAGAAAAACCTTCATAGAAAAGTATTCAGCCTAAAAAAATTTAATAAATTAAAAAATAGCTTTGCAATTCATAGGTTTTGCTTTTTTTACACGAATAGTCGATTTGAACGAAATGGAAATTCTGTATATTCAAGTGCGAATAGTTGTAAAGTATTTTCTGTAGAAAAACCTTCATAGAAAAGTATTCAGCCTAAAAAAATCTAATAATTTAAAAAATAGCTTTGCAATTCACAGGTTTTGCTTTTTTTACACGAATAGTCGACTTGAACGATATGGAAATTCTGTATATTCAGGTCCGAATAGTCGTAAGATCTTTTCGGTAGAAAAATCTTTATGGAAAAGTACTCAGCCTAAAAAAATCTAATAAATTAAAAAATATCTTTGCAATTCATAGGTTTTGCTTTTTTTACACGAATAGTCGATTTGAACGAAATGGAAATTCTGTATATTCAAGTGCGAATAGTTGTAAAGTATTTTCTGTAGAAAAATCTTTATGAAAAAGTACTCAGCCTATAAAAATCTTATAAATTTAAAAATAGCTTTGCAATTCATAGGTTTTTCTTTTTTTACACGAATAGTCGACTTGAACGATATGGAAATTCTGTATATTCAGGTCCGAATAGTCGTAAGGTCTTTTCGGTAGAAAAATCTTTATGGAAAAGTACTCAGCCTAAAAAAATCTAATAAATTAAAAAATATCTTTGCAATTCATAGGTTTTGCTTTTTTACACGAATAGTCGATTTGAACGAAATGGAAATTCTGTATATTCAGGTCCGAATAGTCGTAAGGTCTTTTCGGTAGAAAAATGTTTATGGAAAAGTACTCAGCCTAAAAAAATCTAACAAATTAAAAAATATCTTTGCAATTCATAGGTTTTGCTTTTTTTACACGAATAGTCGACTTGAACGAGAAGGAAAATCTGTATATTCAGGTCCGAATAGTCGTAAGGTCTTTTCGGTAGAAAAACCTTTATAGAAAAGTATTCAGCCTATAAAAATCTTATACATTTAAAAATAGCTTTGCAATTCATAGGTTTTTCTTTTTTTACACGAATAGTCGACTTGAACGAGAAGGAAAATCTGAATATTCAGGTCCGAATAGTCGTAAGGTCTTTTCGGTAGAAAAACCTTCATAGAAAAGTATTCAGCCTAAAAAAATTTAATAAATTAAAAAATAGCTTTGCAATTCATAGGTTTTGCTTTTTTTACACGAATAGTCGATTTGAACGAAATGGAAATTCTGTATATTCAAGTGCGAATAGTTGTAAAGTATTTTCTGTAGAAAAACCTTCATAGAAAAGTATTCAGCCTAAAAAAATCTAATAATTTAAAAAATAGCTTTGCAATTCACAGGTTTTGCTTTTTTTTTACACGAATAGTCGACTTGAACGATATGGAAATTCTGTATATTCAGGTCCGAATAGTCGTAAGATCTTTTCGGTAGAAAAATCTTTATGGAAAAGTACTCAGCCTAAAAAAATCTAATAAATTAAAAAATAGCTTTGCAATTCATAGGTTTTGATTTTTTTACACGAATAGTCGATTTGAACGAAATGGAAATTCTGTATATTCAAGTGCGAATAGTTGTAAAGTATTTTCTGTAGAAAAATCTTTATGGAGAAGTACTCAACCTATAAAAATCTTATAAATTTAAAAATAGCTTTGCAATTCATAGGTTTTTCTTTTATTTAAAAGAATAGTTGACTTGAACGACAGGGAAATTCTGTATATTCAGGTAGGAATAGTCGTAAGGTCTTTTCTGTAGAAAAATCTTTATGGAAAAGTACTCAGCCTATAAAAATCTAATAAATTTAAAAATAGCTTTGCAATTCATAGGTTTTCCTTTTTTTACACGAATAGTCGATTTGAACGAAATGGAAATTCTGTATATTCAAGTGCGAATAGTTGTAAAGTATTTTCTGTAGAAAAATCTTTATGAAAAAGTACTCAGCCTATAAAAATCTTATAAATTTAAAAATAGCTTTGCAATTCATAGGTTTTTCTTTTTTTACACGAATAGTCGACTTGAACGAGAAGGAAAATCTGTATATTCAGGTCCGAATAGTCGTAAGGTCTTTTCGGTAGAAAAATCTTTATGGAAAAGTACTCAGCCTAAAAAAATCTAATAAATTAAAAAATATCTTTGCAATTCATAGGTTTTGCTTTTTTTACACGAATAGTCGACTTGAACGAGAAGAAAAATCTGTATATTCAGGTCCGAATAGTCGTAAGGTCTTTTCGGTAGAAAAACCTTTATAGAAAAGTATTCAGCCTATAAAAATCTTATACATTTAAAAATAGCTTTGCAATTCATAGGTTTTTCTTTTTTTACACGAATAGTCGACTTGAACGAGAAGGAAAATCTGAATATTCAGGTCCGAATAGTCGTAAGGTCTTTTCGGTAGAAAAACCTTCATAGAAAAGTATTCAGCCTAAAAAAATTTAATAAATTAAAAAATAGCTTTGCAATTCATAGGTTTTGCTTTTTTTACACGAATAGTCGATTTGAACGAAATGGAAATTCTGTATATTCAAGTGCGAATAGTTGTAAAGTATTTTCTGTAGAAAAACCTTCATAGAAAAGTATTCAGCCTAAAAAAATCTAATAATTTAAAAAATAGCTTTGCAATTCACAGGTTTTGCTTTTTTTACACGAATAGTCGACTTGAACGATATGGAAATTCTGTATATTCAGGTCCGAATAGTCGTAAGATCTTTTCGTTAGAAAAATCTTTATGGAAAAGTACTCAGCCTAAAAAAATCTAATAAATTAAAAAATATCTTTGCAATTCATAGGTTTTGCTTTTTTTACACGAATAGTCGATTTGAACGAAATGGAAATTCTGTATATTCAAGTGCGAATAGTTGTAAAGTATTTTCTGTAGAAAAATCTTTATGAAAAAGTACTCAGCTTATAAAAATCTTATAAATTTAAAAATAGCTTTGCAATTCATAGGTTTTTCTTTTTTTACACGAATAGTCGACTTGAACGAGAAGGAAAATCTGTATTTTCAGGTCCGAATAGTCGTAAGGTCTTTTCGGTAGAAAAACCTTCACAAAAAATTTTTAAGCCTAAAAAAATCTAATAAATTATAAAATATCTTTGCAATTCATAGGTTTTTCTTTTTTTACACGAATAGTCGACTTGAACGAGAAGGAAAATCTGTATATTCAGGTCCGAATAGTCGTAAGGTCTTTTCAGTAGAAAAACCTTCATAGAATAGTATTCAGCCTAAAAAAATCTAATAAATTAAAAAATAGCTTTGCAATTCATAGGTTTTGCTTTTTTTACACGAATAGTCGATTTGAACGAAATGGAAATTCTGTATATTCAAGTGCGAATAGTTGTAAAGTATTTTCTGTAGAAAAATCTTTATGAAAAAGTACTCAGCCTATAAAAATCTTATAAATTTAAAAATAGCTTTGCAATTCATAGGTTTTTCTTTTTTTACACGAATAGTCAACTTGAACGAGAAGGAAAATCTGTATATTCAGGTCCGAATAGTCGTAAGGTCTTTTCGGTAGAAAAACCTTCATAGGAAAGTATTCAGCCTAGAAAAATCTTATAAATTTAAAAATAGCTTTGCAATTCATAGGTTTTTCTTTTTTTACACGAATAGTCGACTTGAACGAGAAGGAAAATCTGTATATTCAGGTCCGAATAGTCGTAAGGTCTTTTTGGTAGAAAAATCTTTATGAAAAAGTACTCAGCCTATAAAAATCTTATAAATTTAAAAATAGCTTTGCAATTCATAGGTTTTTCTTTTTTTACACGAATAGTCGACTTGAACGAAAAGGAAAATCTGTATATTCAGGTCCGAATAGTCGTAAGGTCTTTTCGATAGAAAAACCTTCACAAAAAATTTTTAAGCCTAAAAAAATCTAATAAATTAAAAAATATCTTTGCAATTCATAGGTTTTGCTTTTTTTACACGAATAGTCGACTTAAACGAGAAGGAAAATCTGTATATTCAGGTCCGAATAGTCGTAAGGTCTTTTCGGTAGAAAAACCTTTATAGAAAAGTATTCAGCCTATAAAAATCTTATAAATTTAAAAATAGCTTTGCTATTCATAGGTTTTTCTTTTTTTACACGAATAGTCGACTTGAACGAGAAGGAAAATCTGAATATTCAGGTCCGAATAGTCGTAAGGTCTTTTCGGTAGAAAAACCTTCATAGAAAAGTATTCAGCCTAAAAAAATTTAATAAATTAAAAAATAGCTTTGCAATTCATAGGTTTTGCTTTTTTTACACGAATAGTCGATTTGAACGAAATGGAAATTCTGTATATTCAAGTGCGAATAGTTGTAAAGTATTTTCTGTAGAAAAACCTTCATAGAAAAGTATTCAGCCTAAAAAAATCTAATAAATTTAAAAATAGCTTTGCAATTCATAGGTTTTGCTTTTTTTACACGAATAGTCGACTTGAACGATATGAAAATTCTGTATATTCAGGTACGAATAGTCGTAAGGTCTTTTCGGTAGAAAAACCTTCATAGAAAAGTACTCAGCCTATAAAAATCTAATAAATTTAAAAATAGCTTTGCAATTCATAGGTTTTTCTTTTTTTACATGAATAGTCGACTTGAACGAGAAGGAAAATCTGTATATTCAGGTCCGAATAGTAGTAAGGCCTTTTTGTTACGTCCCGAGCAAAAGAAAGGCTTAAAATAAATTTGATTATTTAGTTAAAAGAGGTTGTAAAACCAGTTAGCTGATTAATCAGGTTGGTAAGGCCTGATCTTTATTTTTATAGTAGGATCGTGATCACTTGTCAAAACTATGGGTTTTGCGTTAAAAACAAGAATAATATTCCTTTTATGAATTTATTGTTTACAACATTAATTAAAATTACAATTATTACAATTCATTACTTACGTTTATTACACAATATTCGTTGACAAAATACAGCAAAGTCGTTATATTTAGGTTCTTGATTGGTTTCGTTTCAAGTGAATGAAACTTAAAGTTTGTTATGTTACACTTATGTAATTTTCACAACTTTGTAAGAGTTTTGCTATAAATTAACAGTTTCACGTTATCTAAGTGTTAAATTATTTATCTTGCACCTTTTACGGAAAGAAACTTGTTTCTAAGTGATAACAATATAACTTGCACCTTTTACGGAAAGAATTAATGAAATTTACACTGTTACTTTTGTATAACAAATACGACAGTTAAAACAACAAAATTAATGATTCTAAGTGTTAAATTATTATCTTCCCTATCGGAATGTGGGACCTGAAAAATCCCCGTAATACGGGGATTTAACGGGGATTTTTCGGGGATTTGTTAAAAAAGTAATTAAAACAATATAAATTGATATATTGCATTATAGATATGGAAAGAGGAGGATTTAGCGAACATTTTTATGTGTTAATGTTGTTAAACTTGTTAATTTTTAATGTAAAATTATTAAAATTAAAAAGTGATTATTTCCCGAATCATTGACACTTGTTGAGGGATTTGTTAAAAACAGTTGTAAAATAACTGTTTCAACCACTTTAGGCATATACAATTGTAAGATTATAATATACTGAAATTATTTATACGAATAATTTCCATTTAATACTATTTTAATGTTTAAAATAATTAAAAACAAAAATTGTATTGAAAGCGTAAGTATAATCAATGGTAAAGTGTTTACATGTGTTAGTGACGTACCGACGAAAGTAAAAGTTAGTTGAAAGTCGCTTACGAGATGGCGCCGTCATACATTTCTTTAATGCATTGTAACGCGAAATTGGAAAGTGACAGAATGTAAACAATGGTTGATTGTTGAAAATTTTGTTGATTTAATGTTTTTTAGGAGGTAAGTAGTTTTATCGTTGTCATGAATAAATAATAATGTTCAAAAGAATAGTATTTTTAAAAAATTTTATGTTTTATTTTCGAATTTAATACAAATAAATTAAATATATATGAAATTAAATAACGAAATCATAATAGACAGAGATTAATTAATACAGAAATTGAAAGATAATATTTTGTTCATGTTTAAAAATATGTATTTTATCAGAAATAGTAAATTATTAAGCTGATTTATTCTGTTGTACTGTTGGTAAGTATGAAAGTTATACGTATGTTATATTGACGGAGTACAGTAGTGCGTCAATATTTGAATGCGCAATGGAGTTAAATTATTAAGTGTATATATATATATATATATATATATATATATATATATATATATATACTTACTATTGAGTTATTACTTTATTTTCTGTAATTAATTGTTTATTCAATATAAACGTGCATTAAATGATTTTTAATTATGTATTTCTCTACAACAAAAATAATAATGTAGTGGAGAATGTAATATGTGAAGTATTTATGGTATTGTCAAATGTCAGAATGAAAAGAAGTAAATTTTCAATTTTTAAACAAATCAAATTGTTGAAGTTAATATGTTACATTTTTTTAATTAATAACCAATATATATATAATATATTATATCTATTTAACGTATTTTAAACTTAAATCACTCACTTGTACTTTGTAAACAAATGTTCTTAACCTCACAAATTACATAGTTATATAACCACAATAAATCTACTTTCATTTGTATTATTAAAGTTTTTGAAAATAATTTTATTATTTTTTAATGATTATTGAAATTTTGACGAGAATATAAACAATTTTTGAATATAAATGAAATTTTGACAAACAATTTTAGTAGGTAAATTTTTTCAAAAATATGAATTTCTACAATAATTTGTAACGCCTTTAACATTCAATTTCGTTAGTGTTTTTAATTGAAATTCTTTTATAAATACCTTACTTTTAATAATTATGTAAATATATAGGGCCAGTTGGGGTAAATAAAAATAGATTCACCAATAACATTAGTTTTTTCTTTTACACTTTTTCCGCTTCCGTGAAACAATTATGGGATCTTATTATTACAGAATTTTTAAAAATGGGGCGCATATAATTACTCCCCAAATTTTAATTTCCTAATTTTTAAAACATAGAAATTCTTATCATCAAAACTTCAATGAAAAAAAATTAATCAATTTAAATAACCGATTAATTTACTATTATCAATTAAATATTTACTTGAATCAAATAGTATTTAATGGCGTCAATTAAATGGTATATTTGAATCAATAACTTCAGTATTTGAAGTAAATACCATTTAATTGACGCTAATAAAAATTATTTAATTCAATTGAATATTTAATTGATAATATAGTCAATTAATTGTTTATTTGAATCAATTATATTTTTTTTCAGTGTTCATTTCGCATAATTTTTCGTAGATTTGAAGTTTATTATGTCTCATGAGAATTCTAGTAAATGCGTGTGAAATTACTTGATAATTCGAATAAATGAACATTATGACAAATACAATTTCGATAAATGAAATTTCTTAAATATGACATTTCAAAGATTTGAAGGTTATGTCACATGAGAATTCGATTAAATGCGTTTTATGCCATTTGATAATTCGAGTAAATGAACATTATTGCCATTCGGAAAAACAAAATGTATATCAAAGAGTTTTTCGACATATTAAAAAACAATTCGACTATTTAAATATTAGGATAAAGAATAATTCGATAAATTAAAAATCATATTATAAAATCGCAATAATCAACTGTTTCTATTTACCCCAACATTTTTCAACTTTGCTAAAATTTAGGGGTTAATAAAAACAGTAAATATTTCAGTTAAATAAATTTTTTTTAAATAAATGCGGCCTTAAACCATGAATCTTATATCACCCTTAACGAGTTCTAAGTTTCTTTCCATTTTCCGTTTGTCAATTAGTAACAGTATATACTAAAATATTTCCTATTGCATAAATAATTGCAATTCAAAGAAGAATCAACTTTTGAAACACATTAAACAAATATAGATTTTTCTCTCCCGTCTCTCTTGATATAGTGCTGTAGTTTCATAAAACAATTTTTTCATTTTCATTTGCAGAAATATTATTTTAATTTCTGCTGTTTTTATTTACCCCAGGCGGAAATTGACCACTGGCATCGTACCGCGCCTGTACAGAAGTCGGTA
>CM065461.1:6445050-6471050 GCA_032872475.1 Leptopilina myrica (nomen nudum)
TCAAAAATAATGTCTAGAAAAATATCATATTAACAGACTATTTCCGTTCTCACAGACCTACCGTGAGATCCAAAACGTCAGCAAAAATGCATAGACTAATGGGCCCACGATTTACTCCTACTCCTTACTCCTGCTACCTAAAATTTTCCGTTTTCCCCACTTTTTGCACTAAAGGTAAGGGTTGGAGGCTTGTCGCGAAATATCAATATATGCAGTACGAATACTCGCTTCTTCTCGAAGACACCTCTCCTGGGTTTAACCTGGCAAGTGTTTTGGGACAGAGTAATTTCGCGAACAAAAAGCCCGTCCGCGACCTGGAACCCGAATTGAATGATTCAGGGCAGACGTTAAAATTTTTAAATCGTCGCGATTTTCAGTATAAACAAAAGCAAAGGAATTTTCGCACGACGGAGGGTTGCGGTTCGAAAGAGGAATAGCTCCGCCGGTAGTTTGTAAGTAAATAAGTATCGTTCAGTCACATATTCTAACACGCACACTTTCTATTTGTAACACACTATAACCATTCTGTATTCAAAGGTATTTTGCTGTTTAAAAGAATAAATCATGTATTCGTAAAATCAATTTCTTTACTTACCTAACTAAACCTGAAATTCAAGTCATTTTCAAAATTAGTGCATTTAACGAATCAGAAGCCAATTTTTAAAAGTAGGATAACGTCCCCACAAAATAAACAAGGTCCTTCAGACCTTGGCAGCTTAGAGCCTCCCCAAATAAGAATTTAGAGCCATCTCAAAATCTCAATATTTAAATCAATAAATTCTCGTTTGTAACAATCGTAAGTCTCAAGTTTTTCGTGTTCAAGTGGTGGATCACTTGATGGTAGTCTAGCTAATTTTCCGAAAATTAATTTATACGGAGTACATTTAGTACCTCCATGGATGCTTGTGGGTAAGACTCAGTCAGAAAATATGCGATTTGCATAGGCTCTCTGGATTAGGCTGTAATTTGGTAAAATTGTAGTATTGGATACTAGAAACTAGTGTGACAAAATTTTTTTTGAAAATTTTAAAATTTGTTGATGTTACGCCATTTTGAATTTTTTTGTTATAATTTTTTTAATTCTCTGATAATGCTAAGATTCCCTACTCTTGGGGCATATCCATAGAGATAATATAAATTTTGCACTGGAGCAGAATGAAGGACAGATACTGGTGTTAAATCTTCTTTCTCTCTCCAACTCATTCTGCATATGGCAGGACACTTTTCCACACGCTACCGCCTATACCTTGCCTACTCTATTTATATTATCTCTATGGGCATATCACGTGGTATGCACACATATGTAGAAATTGCGCGTGTAGTAACATATGTTTCAGGGCTGTATCGTATAGACAGAACGAAAATCTAATGCATACGTGATTTTTATAATTACAACAGAAACATGTAACAGAATGAAATAATTTACTTTAAAATATGAAACTGCATTCACGTAAAACATTTTTTTAAATTAATTTTAGTAAAAAATGTGTTTATAAGTTTAGTTTTTACCTTTCAGCTGTCAAATTTATAGGTTATTTTACCGTATTTGGAATTTTATTGCTACATTCTTCTAATAATTTATGAAATTGATTCTTTTATTGTTAAAAATGAATTATTCTTGTGAATAGCACTTATAATTTAAAATTCTATGCTTCATAATTATTGTTTTTGATTTTTTAAATTGAAAAAAACAATTTAGGCGCTGGATCATATACATACGCTCCTGACATAAAGCTTAATAATGTTTGAATTTTACTCTTCACATGTTTACTCATATGTATGAATGATCTGATTGGTTATTCTCCCTCTATACCGTCCATGTGACGATTTTTGACGATAACGGTCGTTAGCATCAGCAGAGAGTTAAATCTTAATATTTCCGAAAGTTTTCGATGAAATTTAATAAAATTTGGAACGCTTATACTTGAAATCATGTTTCTTCTGACTATCACAGAACAAAACAAAAAAGATATTTTTCCAAAAAAAGTCAAAAAAAAATTTTGAAACTGTTTTGCCCGAGCGGGACAAATTTTTGAGTTTTCTTGTCAATTAGTAAAATATTCTTTATAATTTCACTTTTGATTTAAAACAAAGAAATCGATGGCGACTCAAATAGTTTTCGAGATATTTAAATTTTTGTGGAAGGGCGACCACGTTTCAGAGTCAGTGCCCGGGACGCCTCGCACAGTAGAATTCTTAAACTTTACTGTTCAAAAATGTGTAGAGTCTACAAATTTTATCCGATTTTGATGTTCTTAGTCGTGAATGAAAGGAGATAAATTTTCTAAGAGTTTCCCCGAAACCTGTTGTTTCAATTTGTAATTGTTTAAATATTTTTTGTTAGTCAAAGTTAACAATTTACAAAAATTTTGAAAAAAATAGTGTTTATTTTTTATTTTTTTATTGCTACATTCTTCTAATAATTTATGAAATTGATTCTTTTATTGTTAAAAATGAATTATTCTTGTGAATAGCACTTATAATTTAAAATTCTATGCTTCATAATTATTGTTTTTGATTTTTTAAATTGAAAAAAACAATTTAGGCGCTGGATCATATACATACGCTCCTGACATAAAGCTTAATAATGTTTGAATTTTACTCTTCACATGTTTACTCATATGTATGAATGATCTGATTGGTTATTCTCCCTCTATACCGTCCATGTGACGATTTTTGACGATAACGGTCGTTAGCATCAGCAGAGAGTTAAATCTTAATATTTCCGAAAGTTTTCGATGAAATTTAATAAAATTTGGAACGCTTATACTTGAAATCATGTTTCTTCTGACTATCACAGAACAAAACAAAAAAGATATTTTTCCAAAAAAAGTCAAAAAAAAATTTTGAAACTGTTTTGCCCGAGCGGGACAAATTTTTGAGTATTCTTGTCAATTAGTAAAATATTCTTTATAATTTCACTTTTGATTTAAAACAAAGAAATCGATGGCGACTCAAATAGTTTTCGAGATATTTAAATTTTTGTGGAAGGGCGACCACGTTTCAGAGTCAGTGCCCGGGACGCCTCGCACAGTAGAATTCTTAAACTTTACTGTTCAAAAATGTGTAGAGTCTACAAATTTTATCCGATTTTGATGTTCTTAGTCGTGAATGAAAGGAGATAAATTTTCTAAGAGTTTCCCCGAAACCTGTTGTTTCAATTTGTAATTGTTTAAATATTTTTTGTTAGTCAAAGTTAACAATTTACAAAAATTTTGAAAAAAATAGTGTTTATTTTTTATTTTTTTATTGCTCATGATCGAAATTAATTTAAATTAGTCTTGTATGACTATTTGATAATTACTAATGCATAATTCAGTTTATTTAAATATTTTCGTTAATTATCAAATAGATAACTCTGGTCCTTCTTAAAAACAATTAAATATTTTTCAGACAAATTTATGTTTATTTGAGTAATTTATGTCAATTTTATTAAAAAATACTTTTTAAGTTAATAATTATCATTGTTATTAACAATTTTAAAAAAAATTGTATTTTTTAAAGACAAATTTATGGTTCTATCAATAAAGATATAAGTAAGTAAAAAAATTGATAAATTATTTTTAAATTTATATTTTATACAAAAATAATTGTTAATACCAATGACAACTGTTAACTTAAAAATTATTTTTTAACAAAATAGACAAAAATCACTTAAATAAACATAAATTTGTCTAAAAAACATTTAATTATTTTTAAGAAGGACCAAAGTTATCTATTTGTTAATTAACGAAATTATTTAAATAAACTGAATTATGCATTTGTAATTATCAAATGGCCATACTAGACTAATTTGAATTGATTTCGATCATGAGCAATTTGAAATAAAAAATAAACACGATTTTTTTCAAAATTTTTGTAAATTGTTAACTTTGAGTAACAAAAAAATATTTAAACAATTAAAAATTGAAACAACGGGTTTCCGGGAAACTCTTAGAAAATTTATTTCCTTTCATTCTAGACCAAGAAAATCAAAATTAGATAAAATTTGTAGACTCTAGACAATTTTGAACAGTAAAGTTTAAGAATTCTACTGTGCGAGGCGTCCCGAGCACTGACACTAAAACGTGGTCGCGCTTCCACAAAAATTGCAATATCTCGAAAATTATTTGAGTCTCCATCGATTTCTATTTTTTAAATGAAAGGTAAAATTATAAGGAATGTTTTGTTAATTGACAATAAAACTTAAAAATCGGTCCCGCTCGGGCAAAACAGTTTCAAAATTTTTTTTTGACTTTTTTGGGCACAACATTTTTTTTGTTTGTTCTGTGATAGTCAGAATAAACATGATTTCAAGTATAAGCCTTACTAATTTTATTAAATTTCATCGAAAACCTTAAAAATTCGCATTTTTCCGGCTGTAATTTTAAATTTGCATCAATTGTAGTTATTATTCTGTGTTTTATAAGATCTGTTTCTTCTAAATATTCGCCAGGTATATGGAATCTATCTGAATATGTTTTTACTAAATTCATAATGTGTTCTAGTTCTTCTTTATTTAAATGATCGAGACAAAGTAATTTTTTAATTTCCTTAATTCTATCACTGCCTGTAATATTGAAAATGTTGTCAGATTTATAACTTTTTGAAAATACATCAATAATTTGCGTAATTGATGTGTCTTCAGATTTATGTGTTTCTTGTTTTATTTCTTCAAAATCTTCTAAATTTATTTCAAAAATTGGTATATCTATTGGTTCATTAAGAGTGTTGACTGCTTTTAAACAATCTAAGCCTTCTGTGTTTGAAACTACTGCATCCCCTATATAAACGGCATCTTTTATTTCTAATCTTGGAATATAACCTTCTTTTTTCTCTTTATTTAAAATTTTAACTTCAATATTATAAATTGATCTTGCTGGTATTGTAAAATAATTGTTTGAATCGAAATTAAATTTTTGTTTGTTTATTTCTAAATGACCTTCTTCGTAGTTAATTTTTACTTTATTTTTTACAAAAAATTCTGTTCCTAAAATTCCGTCATGTTCGATTGGGACCTCATCGGATAGTAGATTGTATGTTGTTAATATTCCGAATTACTTTTATAATTTAATATCAATTATTTCAAAAATTTTAAATTTATTACTTCCATAAATTAATATCAATTATTTCCATAATTTGAAGTTTATTACTTCCATAATTTAATATCAATTATTTCAAAAATTTTAAATTTATTACTTCCATAATTTAATATCAATTACTTCTATAATTTTAAATTTATTACTTCGATAATTTAATATCAATTATTTATATAATTTTAAATTTATTACTTCCATAATTAAAACCATTGTTCGCCTCTTTACAGGACATGGGCTTTTGAATTATCATCAGCATAATATAGGAAACAAAGTCTCACCTATGTGCAGACTGTGTGAGACGAATGACGTGTCGTCGTCTCACATATTATCTAAATGCCCGGCATTAGCTAGGATCAGACTTTCTAGCTAGGGTCAAGCAATTATTGACCCTATGCAGGTGAGCAACCTATCTATAGAGGAAATACTGGACTTCTGGAGAAGAACAGGACTCTAATAAGTTGTTGTAAACGAGCAAGTCGGAGCTTGGTACAATGGATTCTCTAATCTAAGTGCCAACTTTCCCTTTTGGGAATATCCAGCTTGATCTCGGTAATTGATTAGATTAGATTAGAATTCCAATTATTTCCATAATTTTATATTAATTTAGTCATTTCCATAATTCTATATTTAATTATTACCATAATTTTAAATTTATTACTTCCATAATTTAAAATTTGTTAATTTCATAATTTAATATCAATTATTTCCATAATTTAACATTTATTACTTCCATAACTTTAAATTTGTTACTTACATAATTTAATATCAAATACTTCTATAATTTGAAATTTATTACTTCCATAATTTAATATCAGAAGCCTTTTTTAATTAACATAAAAATCATGACAAAGAATGGAAAATACTCCTAAAATTATATAACAAATAATCTATAATATTTACATATACAAATATATAAAACTAAATAAATAATAATATGAAAAATAATTAAAGATTAAACTAATATACCAATTAAATAATAATCCTATATTATATTATTATAAACAAATAGGAACTATAACTACAATAATTAATAAAGATATATTATTCACATCATATATGTATAAGGCTACACATGTAATCACAAAACAAACGCATAGAAATGAATAAAATTCATTAAAATAAAGACTAAAGAATATGAAGGAAGGGGATTTGGAGGTTGCCTTCTTCTTTCCTTTTCATTAAAAAAAAATTTTATTGTAAAAGGACATAATAAATAACTTATAATAAAAAAATTTAAATAATTAAACATAATAAATTCAAAATTATTACATGTAGCATTATTATCGATCGAACTATCAATCGATATATCGTTCGAGAATATGGATCCATATGAGCGATTCCATCTCAAGTGATCAAGGTGGAGAAAAATTTTTCTCCAATCGTAGCAAAACTTGGGGCTTTTGTAGTACTCATAGATAGTAATTTTTCGTGAAAATATTTTTTTACCTAGTCCAATATTTTCCGAGGAGGAGGGGGTTAAATTTTTGTGTTTTTCAGTACAATGCTTATTTCAATAATTTTTTACTCTTAAACAATTAAACATACAAATTTGACAAAGTACATTTTGGAAAGGTTTTTTCATCCTCTTTCGATTAAAAATAAGCATTTTGAAAAAAAAATTTTTTTGACCAAAAAAAATCAAAATTAAAAATAAATTTCAATTTTTGAGGGAGATGGATACGATTTTTTTTTTTTTTTTTTTAAACGAAAGCTGAGGATTTTTCCTAAAGGGACATATAAATGGTAAAGTGGGACTAAAATGTTTAAACATTGAAAAAAAGAATTTTCTCTAAAACGGAGCTAAAAACCGGGTTTTGAGCGCTCCGGCGAGTAGAAAACTCTTTTTTTCAATGTTTAAACGTTCTAGTCCCACTTTATCATTTATATGTCCTTTTAGGAAAAAACCTCAGCTTTCGTTTAAAAAAAAAAAAAAAAAAAATCGTATCCATCTCCCTCAAAAATTGAAATTTATTTTTAATTTTGATTTTTTTGAGTCAAAAAATTTTTTTTTTCAAAATGCTTATTTTCAATCGAAAGAGGATGAAAAAACCTTTCCAAAATGTACTTTGTCAAATTTGTATGTTTAATTGTTTAAGAGTAAAAAATTATTGAAATAAACACTACACGAAAAGACCCCTTGATTGTGTAATGCTTATTTCAATAATTTTTTACTCTTAAACAATTAAACATACAAATTTGACAAAGTACATTTTGGAAAGGTTTTTTCATCCTCTTTCGATTGAAAATAAGCATTTTGAAAAAAAAAATTTTTTTGACTCAAAAAAATCAAAATTAAAAATAAATTTCAATTTTTGAGGGAGATGGATACGATTTTTTTTTTTTTTTTTTTTTTAAACGAAAGCTGAGGTTTTTTCCTAAAAGGACATATAAATGATAAAGTGGGACTAGAACGTTTAAACATTGAAACAAAGAGTTTTCTACTCGCTGGAGCGCTCAAAACCCGGTTTTTAGCTCCGTTTTGGAGAAAATTCTTTTTTTCAATGTTTAAACATTTTAGTCCCACTTTACCATTTATATGTCCCTTTAGGAAAAAACCTCAGCTTTCGTTTAAAAAAAAAAAAAAAAAAAAAAAATCGTATCCATCTCCTTCAAAAATTGAAATTTATTTTTAATTTTGATTTTTTTTGGTCAAAAAAATTTTTTTTTCAAAATGCTTATTTTTAATCGAAAGAGGATGAAAAAACCTTTCCAAAATGTACTTTGTCAAATTTGTATGTTTAATTGTTTAAGAGTAAAAAATTATTGAAATAATCATTGTACTGAAAAACACAAAAATTTAACCCCCTCCCCCTCGGAAAATATTGGACTAGGTAAAAAAATATTTTCACGAAAAGTTACTATCTATGAGTACTACAAAAGCCCCAAGTTTTGCTACGATTGGAGAAAAATTTTTCTCCACCTTGATCACTTGAGATGGAATCGCTCATATATATGGGGCAAAATTTCTTAATTGTCCTAACTTAAAATTAAAAGTCTTTAAATCGGACTGATTTTTGCACAATCTTTAGTACTATAGTACTATAGGAGAAAGACTTTCAATTTTAAGTTAGGACAATTGAGAAATTTTGCGCCATATATATATATATATATATATATATATATATATATATATATATATATATATATATATATATATATATATATATATATATGTATATTTCAAGGGACTTATTCATTATTATATCATCAAATATTAAAATTTTAATCGTTCCAGATAGATTTAACCACATTTTTAGAAAAATATATAACCCTTGATTGTTACAAGATTATAACTGTGCAATATAATAATAATTATTATTATAACATTATAATATATAATAATGAAATATAATATAATAATAAACAATATAATAATAATTATTATTATAACATTATAATATATACTAATGAAATATAATATAATAATAAACAATATAATAATAATTAGCAATAATTATTATAACTATCTAATTTAAGTTTTTTTCCTAATTATTGAATAATTTATCAGCTTAAATATTAGCATTATAATTATATATTATATTTAATTTCAATAGAATATAGGAGTTAATAAGTCTATTCATTTTTCTAAAAAAATATAATTGCAACTAGATTTTTTTATCAAAATAACCGCCTCTTGCATTAATTACAGCTTGACAAATTTGAAGCATTCTGGCAAATAGTTTCTTGAGCTTGTATCAAGGGTTATATATTTTTTCAAAAGTGTGGTTAATTGATAAAACAAATAAACGAATCGACGAATTTGCAATTTATATCCTTTGAGAAATTTAGAGAGCAAGAGAAATTATTTTTATAGAATTTGAAAAAAATACCAAATATTTGTTAATGATTTTGGTTTAGAATTAAAAAGTAGGATTTTTACTGCATATTGCTTAACTGACAATTCTAAAAAAAAATTTCTCTAAATTTATTAAACTTTCAAAAGATCCTAATTTGATAGCTTTTACATCTATTTTTACTGAAATATTTGAGTTTAAAGTGAAGCGATCATTCAAATGTAGTCAGTCTAAATGTACTGAAACTTTACGACTCGAGTGTATAAAAAACAGGGGAATTTAAGGAATTTGAATTTGGTCGAATTTTCCCTAGAGTTTACTGAAAATTTTTTTCAAGAATTCAATTGAATTGATCGAATTCGTCAACAAAATTTTTTTAATGAACTTTGAGGATTGATGGAGTGATTTGCGGAATTCAATTATTTTCGGGTCCTAATGAAAATTTAAATCAGTGATTGACTTTTATCATCAAATAATTTATTTTTAATTAATTAAAATGCAGAAAACAATGTTTGTCAATTATTTATAGAAATTTAATTATAGTATTATAAATTAATCCAAAATTTCTACTAATTTTCGACTAACTAATTCGACTGAAAAGTCGAATTCGAACTAATTGTATCATAATTGCTAAAATATAAAATAAGACGTATATTGCATAAGCTGAATTTACAGTTTTTCCCGATTAAATTAAATTCCTGTATATTCCCGTGTTTTTAGTTGGTGGAACCCCTGTTGAAGGTATTTGTGAAGACGGAAACCCATCAAAGAGTATTTTCATATAATATGTGAATTTTTGTAGCCATTTGAAGTTTTATTTATAGTTAATACTTATCAAGAAAATTTATATTTGAAAAAAAACACCTGCAAAATTTTTTGACAAAGCTGGGAAAAACGGGATAGTTTGTAAAACAAAAATAAATATCGACACCCTGTTTAACTTTTGCCATTACAATGCTAAAAAAATCACTAAAAGTTAAATCTAGAATTAAAATAGCAAAACATTTAGTATCGAAGTTTTTTCCCAGTAGCATAATCCAAGTATCGTATCACAAGTATTCTTGAATTTCTGCAGTATCTATTTTATCATAAAAAATCTTCATTCTTAATAATGAATAAATAATTTTGAATTGTATTATTTTGACGTTAAAATCTTAATCAAAGATCCCAAACATACTACTGACTTAAGTTTAATAGTAAAAGTGTCGAGTTTCGAAAGTTCCACTTTGGAGCCAATTTTGGGGCACTACCAGCGGGAAATCGCGACACGTGAGAGTAGGAAATGAAGTTGGAACTACGGTCCGGGACACAATGGGACACGAATTGAGCAAGAAATTTTATTCAAATCCGCGGAATTGTTAAAATTTTTTAACAGCGTTATAGCAACGCGCGTGAAGAACTCGCGGGCGCACAGTCGCCGTCGACCGAGCAAACGCCGCCGACCCTAACATCCGTCGTCAACCACATTCCAGCTGTTTATTTCGAATTTTGTATTTAAAAAAATTATAATGTAAAATAAATTTCATTGTGATGATTATTGATGGTATTTCTGGTGACATTAACTATTATTGGCTGTTGTCATATTGTCATTATTATTGTTATTCGATTATTACAACTTTATTGTTATTATTTTGTCAGTTATTTTATTTGATTACTCAGGGTTGCCACAAGTGAGGGATATTTATTAACAGTAAAAAAATTGTTATACAATTCTTAAATATATTAAATTTCAGTAAAATTTAAATTAAATTCTTTAAAAGAAATTAATTAATTTCAAAATTTATTAATGAGATTAAGGTAGAATATAATTCAATTTTTAAATAAAATTAATTTAAAAGTGAATTTCGATGAAAATTGTATTTAACCCTCGGAGAACACACCTCTTTTTTAGACTATTTTTCAAAGCTCAACCAATTTTAAACTGCTCATCTAATCAAACTAAATAAATTTTTTAAGTGTAGTTTAAAGTCTGTAGAATAAGTCTATTTACTTGAAAATCCTTATTAAAAATATTAAAGAAAGATAAAAAGCTTTTCGTAAAAAAGCTTGGGGTCAAAAAGACCCCATGTGTTCTCCGAAGGTTAAATGTTGAAAATAAATAAATAATTTCCAAAGGTTAAAATAAATGATTAAATAAGAAGAAATAGGATAATTTGATCAACGAAGTTATTGTTGTTTTCGACTAATTTTAAAATATTAAAGAAATTGGTAAATAAACGAATTAGAAACACTTTCTTAGTATCTAATAATTGTTAGAGTAAAACAAAATTTTCTTAGTGTCAGAGAAAAAGTCCAAAATCTGTCTGGAAATCAGGGAAAAGTCAGAGAAAAATAAAGTTGAATTATGTGGCAACCTAGTTATTTTAATTTTATTACCATCATTTCATCAATAACCATATTATTATTATTAGTAAATGAATTATTAATAACATAACATACTTCACAGTTATTAAATTATACTGGAAGATTCAGTTTTTACATATTTGAGCATCGTACATGAGGATGTCGTCTCTATCAAATGTCTAGAGCAAATACGGCTGCGGAACTGAATAACGAACACATATGTTAAGTGTTTGAACCTAATTCTGTTTTTTTATTATTAAAAAAGGGGGTGACAGTTCTCCGCCTCTCATCCACTAAAAAATAGTAATAAACATTTTAACAAAATTCTTTCATATTGAACTATCGAGAAAGAAATGATTCAAAGTATCATAGTTAAAAAAAATTATCCAGCAACTACTTTACACAGTTTAGGTGAAGTATAGTGGATGGACCCTATTATTTTATTTTTAATTACATTTTAAAGAATGCAATATTTTAATATTGGAATTCAAGATTAGTGCTGACCACTGCTTTTGACGGTCCAATTTCTCGACGCCTCCCGGTTACATAATGCTAATGTAGGGGAGCTAAATCAGGATCATTTATTCAACCTTTGTTGGCCGATGAATTGTCTCGCAATAGAAGTTAACTAAATTTTTTTTTAATTGTTCGTTTCAAATAAGCTTGATTAAAAGTCCACCTTTTTTTGTAGTCAGTAGATTTTATGTCTTTAATAACAGTGAGTTAGAGAAAATTGATATTAAATAGAGTAGAACGGGGCGAGGCAGCCAAGACGACACATTTTGGTTTGCGAGGCAGTTATTTGAAAAGGTTTTTTTAATTCCAATGTCGTGTTAAAAACCTTGTCTTTTTGGCTAAAAAATCGTCATAGGACATTCTGACGTAGGTTGCACTTAAAAATTTCTACAACCGTTTTTCCAAAGGACCACGTTTTTGACATAGTTGCAAAAACGTGGGGTGAGACAGCCAACTGTTTTATTAGTGAATTAACATAACTTAAAATAAAAGTCAGTGAAACATAACAAGATAGTTGTCCTTAATGTACTTTTTTTGTTAAAAAAATTTACATTTGATTAATATTATAATAATAACATTAATGAAATCTAATTCTAGATTTTAAGGAAATATAAATTTTTTTTTCTTAAAAAGAAAATGGTTCATAAAATTCAATGTTTTTAAGTTTTATATTGAATGGAGTAGGAAAAAAAGAAAAAAACATTTAGCAGAACCAATAGAATCAACACAAAAAGACAAAAAATTTAGCGTTGGCTGCCTAACCCCACGAGCACTTTTTCATGAAAACTTTCACAAAAACCGTAATATTAAAAATATCGCAATTTTATTTACACCATCGTCTTCAGCACTAAATTCTGCATTAAAAAACACTTACATGAATTTTATTCGTTTAACTTAAATCAACTAAAATGACAAAAATTACTCTTAAAAAAGTTACATCCAAAAGTCTGTTTTTCATAAATTACACTGTCACTGCTAAACTCCTGCAGCAATTACGCTCATCTTTTAACATCTAAAGTAAAAGACCATAAGCACTCTAAATTATCAATGGCTTACTATTTGAAAAATTTATGCAGAAATAAGAAGCAATTGGCTGCCTCACCCCGTTGGCTTCCTCACCCCGTTCTACTCTAGTTGTCAGAGTTGAGCCCTTTTCAAAATTCCTGCAAACATTTAATACATCCTTCTCTCTAAAAGTATCTCAAACGAAATCTTTCCATTAAAATAAACGTCAATTGATATACGTAATAATACAGAAAATGTAAAAAGGTGAAAATTACACAAGAGAGAATAGTTATTTAAACCTTCTTATAAACTATAGATGTCTATACTGAAATTATCAGATAAATAATTGTTGTAGTTTAATATTAAAAAAAAATTTAGGTTACATTTTAGTCCAATATCATCTTTAAATGATGGAATATTGCTATTGGGATATGTATTAACACTGAGAACGACTGCTAATTTCAACAGGCTGTCCTGGACCTTTCAATTATAGAAAATTGAATGCGATATGAGAAGTGTCACTTTCGGAGGAACCACCCACGTATAATTAAATGTGTTCAAATGAGAAAAAAAAATTATAATAATATTTAAAAAAAGGGATTTACCTCTGTCTATAGGGTCGAGATCAAATAAATCCACCACTCTCGCATAAAAAAAACAAAAAAAATTATATATATCTATAAACCTCAATTATTTATACATATTTTCAATACTTTAAACATCAAATTTTCTTTGGTCAAACGATCATTTTATTAATAAGTGAGAGTCATACAACTCTACTTATGTGGACAAAGTGTCCATATTTAATACAATAAACTGACGTTTCGGCTACAGTTTGCGAGCCTTTTTCAAAGTTTAAATCTATAAAAAACATAAAAAACAAATATAAAAACAATTTTCTTACAATGTGCTCATAATGAACTTTTCTAACCTAAAAAACAAAAAACAAACTTACAAAAAACATTTTTTTTCCTTTTTTAAAAAACGACGCGTAGAAACTTCTATTCATAAAAAACGACGTAAAAACTGGTTTTATAATAAAAAAACAAAAAAACTTAAAAAACACATCATAAAAACCAAGAAAACATCTTAAAAGATGATCTTTTTTAAAAAAAAGAAACCAACAACGAACTAGTCAATAACATGTGGTCAATGACGTAAACAAAACCATAAACAAATAAAAAAGAAACTAGAAGGGAAACTTCATGACACAAATGTTAAGGTGGATTCACAACTGATATTAATTTATCATTAAAGCTCAAATCATAAAACGAGAGCAATTTTAACACAAAACAAAGTAAAAAATAATTAACAACATAAGTTATTTTAAAATATAGTTATAAATGTCACTAACAGTTTTTATTTCAGTTTGTAAATTAACAACACGACTTTTAAATTTTTTAATAAAAATAGATTCTAAAACTCTTCTTTTAAACATATTATCCTCTCTAGCTAAAATTCGTATATTATCAAAATCAAAATCAAACCTGTGATCAAATTCCCAACTATGTTTTGACAAGCCCGTATTTAAGTCACCAATTCTACAATTTCGCTTATGTTCAGACATTCTAGTTTTAAGTCTTCTACCAGTTTCTCCAATATAAATCATATTACAACCCAAACAACTAATTAAATAAACTACATTAGACAAATTTTCTTTTGATTCTTTATCTTTTTTATTATTTGAATATAAATTTTCTAATTTATTATTATTTTTGAAAAAAACATTAATATTATATTTTTTTAACATTAACTTTAGCTTTTCACCTAGAATCCCAACATAAGGAAGTGTGATATTTGGTAATTTATCGATATTAAATTTTGAAGATTTTTCAGAACAATTGTAAATTTCGTGAATTCTATCTCTTATAAGTTGATTAATCAAAGGTAAAGGGTAACTATTTTTAATTAAAGTGCTTTTAACTAATTCTAAATTTTCATATTTAAATTCAACATCCGAAAGCTTTATAGCTCTATCAACCAACGATTTTATTAAACCTATTTTTTGTGAAAATTCATGATGAGAATAGTAATTCAAATACTGGCCTGACTAAGTGGTTTTTCTAAACCAATTAACTATTTGGTTATAACTATTTTTTCATTATTCTCCAATTCATAAGTAAACTGCAAAGATGGGTCAATGCTATTAAAAGTGTCAACAAAACTAAAAACTTTATCAAAAGGAATAACTGTAAAAATGTCATCCACATACCTCTTAAAAATTATAGGCTCAAAATCCAAAGATTGTAGAGCCTTTTCTTCAATATATTTAAGAACTATATTCGAAACAATAGGAGATAACGGTGAACCCATTAGGCACCCCGAAATTTGCTTATAAAATTTGTTATTAAATGAAAAAATAATATTATTGAAAACTAATATCGATAAATTACCAAATATCACACTTCCTTATGTTGGGATTCTAGGTGAAAAGCTAAAGTTAATGTTAAAAAAATATAATATTAATGTTTTTTTCAAAAATAATAATAAATTAGAAAATTTATATTCAAATAATGAAAAAGATAAAGAATCAAAAGAAAATTTGTCTAATGTAGTTTATTTAATTAGTTGTTTGGGTTGTAATATGATTTATATTGGAGAAACTGGTAGAAGACTTAAAACTAGAATGTCTGAACATAAGCGAAATTGTAGAATTGGTGACTTAAATACGGGCTTGTCAAAACATAGTTGGGAATTTGATCACAGGTTTGATTTTGATTTTGATAATATACGAATTTTAGCTAGAGAGGATAATATGTTTAAAAGAAGAGTTTTAGAATCTATTTTTATTAAAAAATTTAAAAGTCGTGTTGTTAATTTACAAACTGAAATAAAAACTGTTAGTGACATTTATAACTATATTTTAAAATAACTTATGTTGTTAATTATTTTTTACTTTGTTTTGTGTTAAAATTGCTCTCGTTTTATGATTTGAGCTTTAATGATAAATTAATATCAGTTGTGAATCCACCTTAACATTTGTGTCATGAAGTTTCCCTTCTAGTTTCTTTTTTATTTGTTTATGGTTTTGTTTACGTCATTGACCACATGTTATTGACTAGTTCGTTGTTGGTTTCTTTTTTTTAAAAAAGATCATCTTTTAAGATGTTTTCTTGGTTTTTATGATGTGTTTTTTAAGTTTTTTTGTTTTTTTATTATAAAACCAGTTTTTACGTCGTTTTTTATGAATAGAAGTTTCTACGCGTCGTTTTTTAAAAAAGGAAAAAAAATTATGAGCACATTGTAAGAAAATTGTTTTTATATTTGTTTTTTATAGATTTAAACTTTGAAAAATGCTCGCAAACTGTAGCTGAAACGTCAGTTTTTTGTATTAAATATGGACACTTTGTCCACATAAGTAGAGTTGTATGACTCTCATTTATTAATAAAATGATCGTTTGACCAAAGAAAATTTGATGTTTAAACTATTGAAAATTTCACGATCAAAAAAATTATTTTGAGAATTATTTGATAATTTCTCTAATTGATATTATACATATTTTGTTGCTGTGAAAATGACGGGCACTCCGGAAAAGCTAGCTTTAGACTGAAACCCTAAACGCTCCATGAATCGGTACGGTCAAGTGCGGCTGGGTCGCCGCCTGGTGGACCCACTTCATTGTAACGCGCCATAAAATATCGGGCCTGAAACTTAATACACTCTGTGTGTAGCTGGAAACCAACCGCTAGCTAGTTTCCAAAACTAAAATAAGACGGTCTCTTTCAAATCTTCTTTCGACAAAAATAAAATGCATATATACATATAGAGAAGGCATGTTCTTAGACAATTCTGCAAGAGTTTATTTGTTTGCAAAAGGTAACAATTTATGCAATAATTGAATGATCCTTTAAATTCATTCTAAACAAAATTTTATTATCAAGTTTTTGTAATTAATTTCTTTATGAAATTCAATAAAAATTAAAGGAATTTGATAACAAATGAATAGTTTTCAAAGAATTCATTTAAACATTATTTATTTAATTTAATTGTTTTATTATAGTAAATCCAATTTCATCCAATTTCACCATCTTCTAGTATTAAAAATATTTAAAACTATGTAATGAAAATAATCGTTTTTATAAATACAATTTTATTATAAATTTAAAAAAACATGATTGAATTCCTGATGAGATATTCGTTAAAATGTTTCAAAATAAGTAATTTTTATATATAACTTTAAAAAAAGAGAGATAAATAAACGTGTGGCAGCATTGCCCTCGGTACTTAAACATTCATAGTTGCGAGCTAAACTCACACAGGCCATGTCAGGTTACTTACGGCGCCGGTTAATCTCCCCGTACTACTATAATCTGTTGAGACTTGAACTTTTATGACGCTTAACGCATAAATAATGACTGTCGACATCGAAAACTTCTAGACAAAAACTTAGGATTAAAAAAAGGGGAGACATAAATGTAGAAGATGTAAAAACATATAAAATAAATTACGATATTTTGTTCTGTTTTGCACGCTTGAAAAGGAATTCGGAAATTAGTGAAAATGAATCATTTAAAGAATTATTTTAATTAAAATAGTTAGGAATTGTTGAAATATATTTAAAAAAAGAGATACAGTACTCTGACAGTGTAAAATAATAATTTTATCATCTGGCCATCCTCAGTTATTAAAAATCAAAACAAAAAGAGGGAAGAAATGAATGTAGGACATGTAAAATAAAACAGATGCGATGCTGACACAATGTCGACACCCGCATTCTAATCCCATCTTTCTTCTTCACCTTCTTTCTCCGTGGAACACCCTTGCGCCACGCCCCCCTTTTCCGACTTGAGAGTCCCCATTGGCCCTATTTCTCTCCAATCCTCCCCCAGAGAAACGTCGAAGCACTGAAACATATAATTTGTTGGAATGTTAAAAAAAAGGGAGGGAGATTTTCTTAACAAGATAGGAGGGCGAATTTTAGTAATCAACACTTACCAGCACCCACTGACTACATTTTACCGGCTCTCCCGACTTCGTAAAATAGAACGCCTGTAGAAAGGATAACTTAAAGACCTTAGCGAATGATTGAAACACAACAAACGGAGGAGTCCTAGGCAGGCTCGGAAGGAACAAGGGATAGTTGGAAGTCGGGTCCCTGACTTGCTGCAACCATGACACTTATTCATAAATAGGCAACTTACCGAAACAAATTGCCGCCGTCGCTCCTCCATGTACCTTCCAGGACCCGGAGCTTGCCATGATCCCCGAGCACCTCATTTGGAAAGATGTAGTCTCTCTTAAAAAAAGAGAATTACATATGTAATATGTATGTATGTAGATGTATATACCATAAAAGGAAATTGACTTGGCTCCCTAGCTTACCGTCGCCCAGAATCCACGACTCAAGTAAAAACCACCATCTTCTTTCCAAGTATATTTTTGGTACCAGCGGGTTCTCGAGTACTCTTTCGGAGGGGTCAGTTTGATCAAGGTCACCGCATGACGCCATTCCAGCATCGCGTACTCTCTATCCGGGCGGGAACCCAAGGACCGTATTTGACGTAGAATCTAAAGGGCCAGTGTAAATGATCGGTACTATTGTCACCACAGATAGTTCCCGTTAAAAAAAATTGTGGCCTCGTTGCACAAGCGAAAACAAGAGAGAGGTTTATGCTATAATTATTACTTTAGTAATTTAAAATTACTATTTCATCTACGAATTTTATAGTTAAACAATAATAATTATCAATTTATAAATTTTGTTTTTCGAAACTCCACTTATACAATTTTATTACGTGTGTTGGCTTTTACTATCAAATTATTATAACTAACGATTTAATAGTTAAATTAAAAAGAAAGAAAAGGATAACGAGGCGATTTTCTCACTTACCCGTGTCAAAGTAGGGACCGATTTCTTTAGAAAAAGGCGTTGTCGCGCTTCGAGTATGGATTTTGGTTTCTCCTCATTTCTCTCAACCAAAGCGTTATTTGAATGGAAACTCTCGAAGGAAGCGGGCAGTTTTTTTTCTTTTTCTGTTAGCCATCCATAAATGCGCCTTAGAAGATAGGCCCGAAGTTTCCCATATTTGTCTTCCGGAATCCATGTAAATAGTTTAGCCGCACGGAGGTCCTTATCTTCTTTCGTATCTGAGATTTCATGAGAATCCGATGCGCTAAGGACAGCGAGATCTCGTCCTTGCTCCCTATTGTTTTCCAGAGAATCGTCATTTTTGCATATTATATATTCAATGGAGGAACGTAGAGTAGCCTTGATTTTGTACTCCTCAGTTTCTACTAAACCTTCAGTATTAGAAGTCATCTTAAAAGAAAAGAGAAAGAAAAATTTTGTATATAAGGGGAAAACACTGATTTTATTTGCCACTTCACTGTTCACCATTTACCGTCACGAAGGTCGAAGAAGCACTGAATCACTAGACTGGGGTACTGGACCGCGACGCACTAACATTGACATTACGTCACCAACTTGACGGTTCCCAATTGCGTTCACACTACTTGGAGATGTACGAGTATAATGTTAAAGGATACAAACGCTAAAGCGGGTTGAGCACCACTAATCATACACGCATAATGCTACAATCTACGCAGTTAATAATTAGTGAAAATACTGTCCTAGACGCAAATTTGAAATTTTAGCGAATTTTCTTCTAGTTTATCATCAATTAAAAAGAAAAAAGGAAGGGGATAAAACAAAGAAAATTTTCCCTATAAACAATGTCAACTGTTGATTGCTTTAAATAAACAAAATTACCATCATAAATATTATTACGATTACTATTAAGCATATTGTTATAAGATTTAGCATAGATTTTCACAATTGTTGTTAAGAAACCATCGTCCTCATATAATTATTTTTTTGTGTAACTCTAGGTAAAGGGCATTAAAGTCTTTAGGAACAAAAATCTCAAGCATATGAGCGTTTAACAACGTAGCATTCTGTGCTTGGTGATACACGATACTTCAGTTAAATTCTAAGAATGCCTTCAACCAAGAGTTACTTTCAACATAATTAAAATTGTTAAAATTAATTACAAAGGAAATTAGTACAATTAATGCAGGAATCAAAATTATAACCAAACCTCTATTGTGAATCAAAACCAAGAATCAAGAACACATTCTTCTTTTTCTATTCCTATTATCGTTATTAAAAGAAAGCAGGGACAGAGATTTAATATCGGCTTCTCTCAACTGAATAGTAAATTTCAACCCTAGAACTTGCTCGAAAAGAGAATAGAGACAACAAGAAAGTCATTAGGCCACTGAAGGTCCCATTTCAAATATCACGACAGGTATTTTCCGCGGTGGGGAATTCAGTTAAGAATAATATCAATAATAAGTAAATTATCTTATTTTTTTTCCTTCTGTATATTTTATTCCTTCCCATCCTTGCTAATTCTTCCTAATATTGTAAGTATAAATTATAGTTGTAAATTATATGCACACAAAATATCACCATACAACCATGTCCGACTCGGAAGAACACCCCCTTCAGGGAAACAGGAATAGGCAGAATAATGCTAACAGAACCCGAATTCCTTAGAGACAGTTGCAAAAACAAGAATTTCGAGCATTTAGAGGAACTTTTAGATCATTTAAAGAAAGGATTCGCTCCCACGAAGAAATACCAATGGTATTTCGAAAGTATAATAACACTAAGACAAAAGCAATCTGAAACTGCAAACGACTACTTTGATCGTTTGCAAGGTCTTATTAGTGGAGCTAGACATGCTTTAGAACCAAAATATTTTCAGAAATACAATGAAATTAGAGATGACAACCCCTAATCATTACCCTAGACAAGGACAAGGTTACCGACCAAGCGTAACCCCACCAAGAGCAACGTCCCCAGCGCCTACCGGTAATTTAAACTTCCAGCCGACTCGCCGCAAGGACGCGACGGCGAGTCCGTCTCCACAGCGTCCGAAGAACGTTCATTTTGCGGAGAACACAGTAGGATCTTTAGAGCAAAATCAGAAGCCGAGGACTCCCCAGTAGTCTAACTAACTGCTCCTCAATTTAGGCACGCAAAAATCAGATTTCTCGTAGATCCAGAGTCTGATACCAACCTTGTAAAGTTATGTGCGTTAAATCCTGAACTCACACTTGTTACAAATAAGTGTCCTGAGATCACAGGAATTACAAACTACGCCGTAACGACACTAGGAACAATCAATTTAACGATTTCTAGCGAACCCGCAGAGTTTCATGTAGTTAGAGATAGTTTTCCAATCTCCACGCATGGGATTCTGAAATTGAAACCTCGCTTCAAGAAGGGGATCGAACTTATGCAGATAGGGTAGTTAAGGTAAAGAATGCCCTATATTTGTCCCATCTATCTCCCGAAGAGCGGAAAGTCGTTACTAAGTGGGCAGAAGACTATGCCGACATTTTCCATTTGAATGTCGAACTCCGTTCGTGCCCTTAACGAGAATCTCGTAGGCGACGCATTTCCCCTTCCGAGTATTATTTCCGTGTTTGACAAATTGGGCAGTGCGTGATATTTCAGTGTTCGATCTTGCTAGTGGTTTCCACCAAGTGCTAACGCACCCAGAAGATAGACATAAAACTGCTTTTTCGTCTCGTAATGGGCATTTCGAGTATAAACGGATGCCCATGGGAATTAAAAATGCGCCACCTACTTTCCAAAGACTACTCAACAGTGTTTTAAGTACAATGCTAGACGTCGAAGCCTTCGTATACCTGGACGATATCATAGTGTTCTTGAATACGCTAGAATAACGCGACAAGCGGGCCCGAAGACTATTTAATCGACTAAGATACGCTAACTTGAAACTTCAACCCGACAAGTGTGAATTCCTCAAGACGGAAGTAGCCTATTTCGGTCACATAATAAGTGAAGATGGTGTAAAACCCAATCCCAATAAAATTTTCGCCATAAAAGACTATCCCATCCCAAAAACGCCCAAGAACATCAAATGTTTCCTCGGTCTTTCTGGATACTATCGTCGTTTTATTAAAGATTACGCGAAACATGCAAAGCCATTGACGGAACTTCTGTATAAGGATGCTGCATGGAAATGAGAGCAGCCCTAAAAACATAGTTTTAATCGCCTGAGACAACATTTGTGTCGGAAACCAATCCTTCAATATCCAGACTTCACTGCGACATTCAAATTGACGTGTAAAGCGTCGGATTATGCGATTGGTGCAATTCTAACACAGGAAAAGGACGGTGTCGATTTACCAGTCGCGTATTATTCTAAAATACTTGGAAATAATGAGCTGAAATACCCGAAGGCGGAAAGGGAATGTCTCGGAATACTGTATACGGTGGAACACTTTAGGCCATACCTTTATGGACGAGAGTTCATATTGGCTTGCGATTTCGAACCTGTTCACTGGATGACTTATATTGACAACCCTGGAGCGCGAGTTCAAAGATGGAGACTACGTCTGCAGAATTATCAATATCAGTTCGAATGTAAACCTAAAAAAATCCTCGGAAGGTGAAAATGATAACAATGGCAGAAGTGAAAGTGATTGTGTTTCCGCACCACCCGGTAATTCTGAAGGTGAAATTCCCAATTGCGTTGTAAATTGGAAAGGTGTAGAGAAGGGACTAATAAACTTAAAGAAAATTCTCAAATCTGACCATCAAAAAACCTGTCGAATGGCGAATAGTGGCGATCTGTTAGGCCCTTTTCCAAAAAAAAAATGACAGAATTTGTTACAGGAATTTTCCGCGGTGGTGATATAACCATTAGACTTTGTCACGGAAAGATAGAAGTCCCACCCGTTGAATTGTGTAACAAGATTATTTCTGAATCACATACAAGTTTGATCGGTGGCCAAAAGGGTATTTCTAAAACTTATCTGCGAATTAGAGAGCGCTACTATTGGCCGCAAATGCGACAAGATGTAACTCAATTTATCCACGGATGCAAAAGTTGCTTAGAAAATAAGCTATGTAGAGCTAGGACTAGAGAGCCCATGTTAATTACCGATACCCCCGCAATGCCCTTCGATAAAGTGTCACTAGACACGGTAGGAAAATTGAGAACAACACCAAATGGAAATAGGCACATTCTGACAATGCAGGATAACTTTTCTAAATACTGTATTGCAGTACCAATCCCAAATATTGAAACAAAAACAATTGCCCACGTAGTGGCAACAAATCTCTTCTCTGTCTTTGGAGCACCGAGATGTGTGCTAACTGATAGAGGAGCCAGTTTTGTAAGTTCATTGATGCGTAAGTTAGAGAGGATCTTTGGCGTCAAACAACTAACTACTTCTGGGTACAGGCCGCAGACAAACGGAGCACTAGAGACAAGCCACATCGAACTGACAGATTATATTAAACATTATGCAAAGGATTTTGACGACTGGGATCGTCTATTTCCATTCGCAATGTTTAACTATAACACATCAGTTCATGAGGCTACGAACTTTACCCCGTACGAACTAGTGTTTAGGCACTTGGCAAGAGCTCCGAGCTCCTTGCCCCAAGGACCAGAAGTGGAAACATATGACTCCTATCTAAAAGACCTCATTATTAGAATGAATTAACTGCAAAACCTCGCGGCTATGTACCTCGTTCAAGCAAAAGAAAAATCGAAACGAGTTTATGATAGGAATTCTAGGCCTATAAACGCTAAAATCGGCAATCAAGTTTAAGTTTATAAGGAGGTGCGCACAAATAAATTTGACAAGAGAGCCGAAGGACCTTTCACGATTGTGGTGTTCACCGAAAACAACAACGTGGTCCTAGAAAACGAAAATGGCGCGAGATTCTAAAAACACCGAGATAAGGTCATGGTTGCTCAACTATGATCCTAACTTGTAACATGCTAATAGTTATTTTCTTTTATAGAAATTTGGAACAACCTAATTGGGGCCCTAATTCTAAAATGATGACACCTGTTGCCGTTTTCTTGTGCCTAGCTTACAGCACCCTGGCACTGACGACGAAGGCATCCCGAGAGTCATCCGACTTCTTCACGGACTACAGCAGCTACCAGGTCATTCCATTCGAAGTGAGCAGCGGACTGTATTTTAAATACAAATATGTACCAAAAATTCGGTCTCCAAGCACTCCAGCACAAATATTTAATTTGAAATGATGCTGGCATTTGCCTTCACGATGAAGAAATGGATTTTCTTCATCGTACGAATCTTCATTATGGATGTTGAACGATCCTGCCCTTGTGAAGGTACACTCATCGGTCCACATAATGAAGGGAACCAGTCTTTCGTTGGCCAGTAACTACCTACTAAATTCAGAATATTGACAGAAAAGTGACTGATTCGCAACAGTGCATACACTGAACTAATTTTCTATTATGATTTTTTGTTTTATTCAAATTCTGAGATAGTTTTGGTATTTACGTATTGATGTTTACAATTCTCTTCGACTGATATGCAAAAGTTCGAAGATACGCTATGTGTTATTTACTTCACCTCACAACATTGCGTTTTTTCGAACTTTTTCATACCAGTGGAAGAGAATTGTAAACATCAATACATAAAAACTAAAACTATCTCTTAATTGTAATAGAAGAAAAAATAAAAATATAAAATTAGCGCAGTGTATGCACTGTTGCGAATCAGTCACTTTTCTGCCAATATTCAGTTAAAATTTAATTTCTTTTATCTTTAAAACCCTTTTGTTAATTTTTTAATATTGTTTCTAATTATTAGTTTTCTTTATTATTTTTTATTTTTCTTATTATTATTTCACATTTTTTTAAAATCATTAACATGAATTATGGCATTTGAAAAAGGAGAGTACTGTGATATGTACCTGATTTTGGGAGAATGTCTCGGAAATACGCGGGCAGCGCAGCAACGGTACAGAGAAGTATACGGACCACAGGGAAGAAGATTGCCTTCGTTCATAACATTCCATAGATTGGATCAAAGGTTGAGAGAAACAGGAAGTGTGGAATCAAAACATCCGGAAAAAATTGATCTCAATGCAGCAAGAAATTCACGCCAAGATGAGCTTGTGCTGGACAAAGTTTGGCAGGAGCCTAGAAAAATTGCTCGAAAAATGGCGAATGAATTAAATATTCCAAAATCAAAAGTAAACTGTATTACGCGAAGAAATGTGCTGCATCAGTACCACTTCATTAATGCCTAGAATTTAAAACGCTCTTATTATTTAAGAAAAAGAGAATAATATTACTGTAGAGTGACTACAATGTTACATGTAATTAAAGTAATATTACAGAGACACAACATGATAATATTACTGTACCCAAGCAGTAGGTAACATTACTCAAATGTTGCAGCAATGTTACATGTAAGGTTAGTTACATTACATTGTAACATTGCAGTAATATTAAAATGTCCGCCCCCAAGGGAATACCACATGTAATGTTACAGCAACCTTACATGGTTATGTTACTGCAATGTTACAGTAATGTTACTGCATAATCACTGTAATGTTACAGTAATGTCACAAAGAAAGTTTATAAATGTTACGAACCAAAATTATTTAAAATATTTAATTTAAGAATTACCAATCCAAAATTTTCAATTTTAAAAATTTACGCTATTAATTACCGGGAGAAAGAAAATTCTAATGCGCGCCTGCGATGATTCGCCGGAGGAATCAAGCTGCCAGGGCCGGACGGCCCTGTTTTTATTTTATGGGGTCCGTTTATCCCTTTTAGAAGTATTTACCAAGCAACATCCTTTCAATTTAAATGTGATAGAAATAATTAAGACAGAAAGAAACGAGAATTTGAATAAGAAATACAATTTATTTTAAATCAAGAATAAGAAAAATTAATACATAGATAAAAATTACTTGGAACGATACAATGTTTTCAAGACTCACCCTCTCTGCTTATGCTTAATTTCTTTTTTTTTAACACTACCGCCTGAGTTTTGAGATGCTCGGCGGGCAAATTTTAAACTGTTTTCACAGATTTTATTGTTTTAGGCAATTATCCTTGGATGGCCTAAACAATTCACACACACAAAACAATTCACTATTAAATTGATTTATGTAATTCTTTTTTTTTTAATAAATTCGCGAGTCAAAATTTAATTTTTTAATTTTTAAATCTCGAAATAACGAAAATAATTAAAATTTTGGTCGGGCTTCACTCTCGTGAAGCTTTTACCTTTTTATTTATTTTCGTCTGTCCTAGATCCTAGACACTGTCTTGCAGTGGTCTGTCAGGCTAGGGGTCGATCAACAGACGGGCGCGTCCCGGCATTTTACAATCCGCGAGTATCTCCACGAGGAGTCTACTTAGAGAGCAAAAGTTGTACTGCGATTTTTGAAAATTCTAATTGCTCCTCTACTCCTTGCTTCTAAATCTGGGGAAGATT